>QLOY01002155.1:0-18597 GCA_003313965.1 Megacollybia marginata
TCCACTCCGCTAAATAAGGCTCCATGTGTGCGGTTGAATGAGAACGCGGCAGGTTCCACATGGTGCGGGTTCTCCTATCAACCGGTTCGGATTAGGACACCGTAGGGAGCCCGAACGAATACACTGTGGGCCATTGTGGGTCACATTAAGACTACGAAACCACTAGAACGCGTCCTGGAGTAAACAGTCACAGAAAGTAGGTTTCATTACGTAAACATATGTTAGTAGACTACCAAACTGTATATGTAACTAGTACTTTCTATGCTGTGGCGGCGACGCGCAAGCTAGCGGTCGATCGTGCATGTTCTATGTGCCATGGGCAACTAAAAATGGGCTTGTAATTAAGAAAGAAAAAAGAATGTTTATCCATAACCCGCTTCATCGTTCCATGACTCGCTCGTCAACCGAATAGGAACGGCGACTTGGAACGGACGGAAGGGGGACTTTTCGGATCTGAAGTCGGAGAAAGAAATTGAGATGAAATCCTGAAACAATCATTATGAGCGATTGTATCGGTATTGAAGAATCTTCTTACCTTGACAACAACACCAGGAGCTTCAAAGCCAACGGTAGACACATCTGAATCACAATGCAGTTCACCTTCCCAGTCGATATCTTCTCCGACTGAAAAGGCTGATGGAGGTATTGGTTTAACTTGACCCTTTCCGATGCAGGTGTTGTGGATGACTTTGATACCTCGTGTGTTCACCACCACTTGACGCAGTAGAGAGATGTAAGGTGTGAAACCATTGGGCATCTTCTCACACAGAAGCTTGAGCGACTGAAGAGGACCGGATAGTTGGAGATGGAAAGGGATCACATCAGAGAGGCTGTATGCACGTCCGTCAGGAAGAAAGATCTATCAGGTTGTTAGTATCATTGGTTATACAAGTTCATCTCACTTACGTGGCAATAGAGAGATGAAACCGTGGGTTTGCGTGCTTTGATCTCAGTTAGAGACTGATGCCACTCTTCAGGTCGTGATTTCATAGACACGATGTCACTGGAACTCGTCAATATTGGTCTAGCAGGACGCGATCGAGGGGAGTAGTGGAGGGGAACCACTAATCTATGGGATGTCAGTAAACCTTCATTGTAATGTAATATAAACCGACTTTTTGGTGTTCAACCATGTTGTAAGACGCGATGATCTTTGATGAACTGTGACCACGAGGCTATAAGAAACAGAAACTGTGCAGCCATCGAAGCCAGAGTTGTTCAGCTCGTAGGAGGGGGGCAAAGGGACAGTTTCATCGTTGTGTTGAAATGCAGAAGGAAAAGCAACAGTAAAGGGGACTGAACGGGGGCATGATTCTTCTGATGAATCGTGCCAAAGTGTGTGGCTTTCATCCAAAAGCGTCAAAGTTTTGGGACTAGACTGGTTCACAGTCAACTTCAGACGGCCTGTGAGCTGAAAAGACGGTGAGGGGGTGACGCGAACTGGTAATAAAGGTGCGTACCTTTATGCTGACTTGGCGTACATCTTGAGGACGCTCCAATGTTATTGAGCCCTCGATGAGAGTGTTTTGGCTGTAGCAAGGATGGCCAAGATGTGTTGCCCAATTTTTGAGAACGAGGGAGATATTACCGACACGTTTTGTGCACGTTGTAGAGGAAGAAGGGTGACGCGTAGACCTAGGAGTAAGCTGAAGCGTCTGTTCTTCAGTAGATGGGTCCAAGGAGTAGGCGGGAGGGATAGACGCGTCACTGTAAGCAGGAAGGGCGATGGCCTCTGACATGATTGTCGGTAGGACTGTCGTGAAACACAACCTGCGGTTTTAAGCAATCTGGCATGACTCGAACAAGGATTCGTGTTCCAGGGTCAACGGAATTATTGATTTGTAACAGCTCTGAACTGCCACTGGAGAAATTCAAATCTGAGACTGATCGCAGGCCCCAGGGACGCAGCCCATCTGATCATCTCATAGCTGTAAGCATCTCATAGCTCTTACAGCTTGTAGGTCCTCATGACACGAATAACTGGTGTTTCGCTGCCTCTGCAACCTGCGTTTTCGTGGCCGTTTCTGAAACAATCTTGCGAACATAACGTGAGTGCAAGTTGATGACTTAGTAAGCACCCCAGATTCTCTCGAGTCGGACGGAGTCACAATCGGAACCGCAGCTGAACAGATTACTAACCTTCCTTCCTTCCTAATGCGATCCTATTATGCTGCGAGCTCTGCGGTACAGTGCACAGCAGTCCACGCGTGTTCCACTCAAAACGCGCAGACGCGTAAGTAGTGCTAGTATTTTTCTAGTACGACCGCGAAACTCGGTGTTATGACGGAAGCAAACAAAACGAGGCTTCGACGCGTTTCAGCAATTGAAACAATAATGGCGCTTCTTCAGATGAATCGAGATAGAATGATATGTACTACATACAAAACAACAGTTCATGCAACGTTCATGGTCCAATAAAGATATCGATAGAGTTACGAGGATCGATCCAGACGAGCCAACGTTGCCTCAAGCTCCGACGCACGATCAGCATCCTGTATAACCTCCCAATCATCGTCACGGCTCGTGTAGCTAACCGGACGGTCTCCGTGGTGGCTCATTTGTGTCGCAGCAGAAAGAGGTCGTTGTGCTCGTTGGCTATCGTTAAGATAGCCCAACAACAACAGCCTGCTTCCTCGAGTATTGCCGTATGCAGGAGGGGGTATAACAGCTATCATGTGGTCCTCGACATCCCCAGTCCCAACCCCGCTTTGCGCCAATGCAGCGGCATAAGTAGGCAACGGTGGACGATTCCAGGGCGAGAATGCAACAGTCTGATCAACCTGACGCATCCGAGTCGATGGCAAGATCTCTCCTGGATGAACAAACGCGTATCTCTCTGCGCGAGCGAAGAATACTCTTCGTTCGAGAAATAGCAATTGACCAAGGACAGCCACAGCGAAGACTACGTGGATAAAGATGGCTGATGATGCACCATTCATACCACCGCTGGGCATTTTCATTGATACAGCACGGACACAGAATATCCAAGCCACGATGGTGCCTGCAAGTAGGCATAATTGCAGGAGAAGAATAAGGAGTGTTATTGCACGGATGCCACCGAAAGATGCCACTTTCTTTTGGTTGAAGAAAGCTACAAGTCGTCGTCTTTTGCTCATGGAATTTGTCGATGATGCGTCTGAAGCAGTAACTGCTTGTAGAACTGTAGGTGTAGGTGTAGGTGTAGCTTCTCTATCAGCTGGATGCCGGGCAGGCATAGACACAACTGCCGGCTCAGGGATTGTCACCGAGGTTCCATGGATTGCCTCCTCGTATCCCAACTCTCCCCTTTTCACAGGTAAAGGGCCCGCATCGACTCGCGGTTCTTCAGTGGTTGTCGCACTGGTAGATGGACCGGCCGATGTAGAGGCCATATCCGAACCAGCAACGACAGATTAATGTTTCTGAACTGCAAAAAACTAAGTACTTGCTCCGGGCAAGGGTCTCAGACCGTATAGAAAGAAATAAAGAGCGTAAGGTGAGGACTTGTCTCAGGCTGTTGCCAAGCTCGGTGATGTGGGACTTTGTTACCGCTAACCGTTTCGGTAGTAATAATAATCCCGACTTTTCGTCGCTGACTTTAGTCTTAGCCCTATGCACAATACATTCTCCGAGTCTACTGTTGTCAAGCCAATCCTCGCAGCGGTGATTGCAAACACTCAAAAAAAATCGGCGTCTAGCTTAGGTTCTTCTCTGGGCACAATAACACCAAGGTCAACAACTGTGTAAAACGCAAAGGTCTTAGTTTCGGGAGCTTTGCTGGCTGATGGTTTGGTTGGTGATCCGTCACCTGGCTCCACAGGATCATCAGAGCGGTAGGTATAGGATACCAGCATATTGAACTGCGGCGCTCTATCAGTCGAAATTCCTTTATAAAAAAAGCATCCACCTTGACATTCCCTCTGGCCTCCTTCCCAATAACAACTTCACCACCAATAACAGTTACATTCGCTCGCTTCTCCACCACTCCGATCGTCTTGCTCTTTGTTCTTCCATCCCGATCCCGTGCACTCAAAAGACCAAGTTCGTCGTCTTCAACTCCATACATGTCTTCGTCATCATCATATTCCCAAGCTTCGGCAAAAGCACCGATCGAAAAGAGTGTAGTAGGTATGGAAACGGCGAAAGGCGGGCGTACCGCTTTTTCCTGAGCGGCCCCGTCCGCGGAGACAGTCGGCGCAGCAACATGCATGCGTTGCACTGATAGCCGCACTTGTATAGGATCATACAACGGATTCGTCAGCGCTAGCTGGAAAGGGTAGGTTTTGCCTGCGTTTAGGTTATTCATTGCATCCTCATCTGCAGGAGTGGGAGCGGGTTTCCCTGGCGGCGCCCTTCGGGACTCTGGTGTACGGGGTAAAGAGATGGAGATAGCAGGCAAATAGTTCGCTGCGGCCAGTTTGATTTTATAACGAACAGACTGTGCTTTCGGCTCGGGTTTGATGAGGATGTGTGTGCAAACGGGGCAGCGTTTGGACCGTTTGGAATGTAATGGTACCCGCAAGGGTCTAAGGTCACTGGGACTATTGTCAAATTTTGCCGGTTACGTACAGTGAATCATACACTGTTTTGGGTGATGTCGCCCAGCTGTTCTCCCATCGTTGTTCCAAACTAGCAACTTCTGAGATCTGCTCCAAATGAGTCAAGAACTGCACATCAGCTTCACCGCCCCCTGATCCGAGAGAACTTGCGGTCGAGATATTAAGTCTGCTCCGGTAATCAGGCAGTTCGTCTTTGTTGGTGGACTTTTCTTTGCCTCTAACCGATCGTGTGTGGGGATTATACCTACCTACCCCAGGAATGTCGCGAGCAAGGGCTGCCGAAGCAGCAGCTGTGATGGAACTGGTGTGAAGATGATGCGATTGCGCTGCAGAACTTGGTACAGCACCAGAAGTAGAGGCTGAAAGCGATGAAGTCTTGATCATAGGCTCAAAATGCTCCTTGAGACGCTCAAATTCCAGGGATTCTGGTGCCGAATCTTCGATTTTCTGCAACTGAGCTGGGACAACTCAAGAACACGAAAGACACGATGTGCAACTTGCCTGCCAGCCCTGTGGGTTTCTCAAAAGTGATGCCTACTTCGGCAGAGTCCCATCTGCAGTAGTTACAATAAAGAAAGAAAGGAGGCTCGCCAACAGTGCTTATTGCTATAGGAAGTCTGCCGTCTCCTGGGTCCGGAGGATCAGAAGCAACCACGGACAAAGTATTGCGACAGTTTGGACAAAGAAAGCAGTTTCTCGCACATCTGACAATACTGAGAGAGGAAACATGGGTCTAAGTAGTAAAAAACCGATTTTTTTCTGCTCTGACACTAGCGCTGGGCACCTCGAAGAGACAATTTGGACAATAGTAGCCACTGACTTCAACCGAGACACAGCGGTTGCATCTTATGGCATCACATTCTTCACAAAAAAAGAGTGTGTGCAGTGCGTGGAAGCTGTAAGAAGACGAAGGCAAATTCGGAGGCGGCGGTACTGCAGAGGTCGAGAGGCAAGGACAATGGTAAAGAACACTCGGACCCATGCGAATGTCACGTGTGTGGTACATGCGCGACACTACCGAATAGGGACTTAAATTATTGCAACCTATTGCAACCGTCACCCTTTGATCAGATCCAGAGTATGAATAGCTCGAACCCATGTCTCGCTTTTAAGTTTTATCCCCACTTCCTTTGCCTGTCTTTCTAGTGATCTTGGTGGCCACTGCCACTGGAATGCTTTCTTTAATTTCATACATATTGTAGGTGGTTTTGTCCTCATTGACCCTTTTTGCTTGAGTTCCGTGCAGCCTCTTCGGTTTTCTAGTCCTTCCCTCGGCTGCTTTTACAGTATCTGTTCCTTTTTCGGTGGTTACTGCTGGACAGAACGGAACCGTAACGTGGACGCGTGGCCCACTTGATCCATTAACCTTTACTTTGACTCTCCACGATGTCACTCACAACACCGACGGTCAAGCTATTCGTGTTGCCAGCGAGGGTAAATTGAATGGCCATGTTACCTTTAATTTTCCACTGCCAGACACAGGGTGAGCTACTTCAACCTCGTATTTTTTGTGACATTCAATCGTCTTCAGCACATTTCAGATAACAGCGTCCGCGAAGACTGCGTATGACCTTGCATTTTCGGTCACTTCCTGTACTAACTAGTGCCCAAGCTTTCCGATTTCAGTGTCGCTCGACCCACTCCCGTCGAGCAAACAATTTTTAGTCAATGCCGCACCCCCACCCCAATCCGCATCCTCCCAGGCTAGCAGCGCTACCAGCTCAGAGTAAGCAGCTAACAAGAACTGCAACGAAATGACGGTAATATGAACAGGGCTAGCAGCACCTCGACATCGACACAAGCATCCAACGTCCTAACCACTATTCCATCGCAGTCGTATGTTTCCCAATTTGAGTCGCAACTCTCATCAATGTCATGACAGAGCTACGAGTACTTCGTCGTCGTCAGATGGGTAGGTCGTACATATGGAATGGCCTGGTTAACTCCTTCATCAGAACTCTCGCATCCTCTAGCCAGTCATTTACTACGGAGTGAGTACAATAGCTTTCTCCCTTATCTCTTACCCATTCTATACTAGTACCCAATCGTCCACCGCTGTGTATGTGTGTCTATTTTTTAGTGGAGACTTGATGACCTTTCATAGACCCAGTTACGATATGAATACATTTGCCACGGACACGACGGGGAGCACTAGCAGCCCAACAGCTTCCGCGACTGCTTTCGCAAAGTCGCCGGTTAACACCGGCGCCGTCATTGGTGGCGTCTTAGGCGCGCTAGCGTTCATCCTCCTGGCTTTTTGGGTCTGTCGAAGACGCAGGAAACAAAAGACCGAATTTTTCCGGGATATGATGATACGTCGAAGGTCGCAAGCCCTGCTCTTCTCTCAAGCAACCGTTCCTTCCATAAGATCACCAGAAGGACCGGTTGCTGATGTTGCTGATGTTGGGGACCCCGAAAAAGCCGGCGGGTATGAACGACAGTTGGGATCTGGTTCCATGACAGGACATCACGCGAGATATGCCAAGTCTTTCTCCAGCAACGATACAGGCCCCATCTCGTCTGATGCGAGTTTACGGACCTCAATGTCGCCTGTAATTTTCTCTCCTATCGCACCTCCAGTAAATTCTTCGTCCTCACGCTCTCTCGACATTCAACACGCTACTTGGACACATCGACAAGTTATGATCCATGATAAAGTCATCGATCTGCAAGCCAAACTGATTGCAAAGCAGTCGTGGTCCTTGACCGATACAATGGATGATTATGATGTTAATGATCTCAAAAATCGAATCGCCCGGTTGGAACAGCTCATGTTATCAGCCTGGGCTCTGGGTTTTACGGATGAGACACCGGAAGGCTTGGATTGATTTTTTGGCACGGACAGACCTATGTATGTATGATTCGGACACGCCCTAGTGTGCTGGAAAAATCATGGACCAATATTACTCACATTCACTCTTTAAACCAACGGTCGTGTGTAGATCGTAGACAATGTTTTTAGCTTAGGTATTTCGGACTCTTGTTGTTTCCAAGCATTGAATCAATGTGCCTTTCGATGTCTTTGAGTTCCGACTACAATCCGAGTCTTATCCGACTACTTGATACTTGCCAAGTTCCTCGTCTTCCGGCTTCCTCAAGCAAACTTGCCATGTATAACTTGAAATTCCGCATTGGACACGCAAACATGGTTTTATGACCTTCTTGCTTCAGCTGTTATTAAGGTCACCGGTGGAACGGGTTATCTGGGATCTCACGTCGTTTATCAATTAATAGAGCAGAATGAACACCCAGAACTTGCTTCTCGATTGCCCCCGTTGCAGACTAGTGCTCCTTATGATACGAGTCGTTGGGATTGGAGTACACGAGGAGTGTTCAGCTCTCGTGAAATGAAATCAATTGGTTACTGTGCAGTCCATGTTGTGCTTCAACCTTGACGTCTTTACCAGCTCTCGTCTATCGTCTCCGAGTTCCCAATCATTCGATGTGATGTTATCGACAAATGCTAGCACAATATCTCGTAGGCGATATGAAACTGAAGAGGCCCAAGACATGGAGTTGGATGGGTTCACTACCAATTCCAGCTCATACTGCCCTGGCTCAAACTGATCCAAGTCGTAACCCTGCAATGTGAGCTCGTGCTTCGATATTTCAGCTGCGTGGACAAGGCGAAGCTCCTTGCCCTTCTCCTGGATCAAGAGCCGTACATCTCCATTTCGACTATGCAGTAAATGCAATCGCAGACGTGTTGGTGTTTGGAGGAATATCATGATGTGGACAATTGTCCTGTGCCAATTGTAGACATATCGGCCGCCATTGTCTATCCCTTGTGGAGATAAAATGTCCACGAATTGGTCTTTTGCTGGGCCCCACCATCGATTGCGGTTCCGTTGAATGAAGGGAAGATTCACTTCACCCAGGTACTTTGTGGAGCAGAAGAGAAGATGATCATTTTCTGGGATATGTTGAAGCTTGATCAAGTCTCGGTCAACTCTTCAGGGAAAAACACAACCTGGATTAACAATTTAAAAGATCCAAGGATTGGGCAGTGATAGACGCACCTGGCGGCAAGGGTGTGAAAGAAAGCAATCTCGTTGTTGGCGTGCAGACAGCAGGGGCACTCTAAGATTAGTTATAGCGCTAGTAGGCACGCTTCCGTTCTTCATGTCAGCCTGATAAGTAGATGTAGTCATGGGAGGCGAATAGGGAGAGTTTTGACCAAATGCAAAACTCTGAGTGCCAGGACAACCTTGTAAAAAATGTCACCAAACAAAGACCATAGCCGACAGTGGCGCAGAAGTGAGTTTGTTTTTCTCCTCACATTGCAGATCTTAATCATTGCTTTTTTGCATGGACAAGTGGATGGAACGGATCTCTGAACGAGTCAAACCCCTTCGACCATTCCTCAGGCCTCAGAGTCAGCTGTACTATGGTATGCCGACTCACTTCAACCCCGATCATGCATATGCGGCAAATAGTATTTGAGTAATATAGGAGTGATTGTCTGTTATTCGAATAGAATCAATTGGCTACTACGCAGTCCAAAACAATAAAGCATTAATACATGTAGACCGTCCTGCAAATGTCAATTCCTGAACACTACGAGTGTCCATTGCACATCCGACTCCTTTTGCAGACGCAACACAAAACTTGGCAAGTCGGAATCTAAGTTCTAATACCGATGATCCCAAGGATTCTGATAACTCCCATATCTCTCATACGTATGGGTATCATAAACGGCCTGTCCTTGAGCGGGGTTATACGACATCTGAGGCGCATTAGGATCATGCATTTGTCCATTCAAAGGTGCTTGGAAAGGTGAATCGATGGGACGATATGTTCCCCATGCAGCACTGCGGTTTGCGCCCACGGTCTTGCGTTTGCGACAGCAAAGGAGAACGCTGACGATGGCGATGAGGAGTGCGACACCCAGAGCGACGGCACCGACGATGAGCCAGGTTGTTGGGGGTTTCCATGAGGAATTGGAATTTGAGTTTGATGGGGATGTTGTTGGTGATCCGGCGGAGAGGACTTGGTTACCAGTTGTGTCGACGCCTTGTAGACGGGTTTGGACAAAGTCGCTGTGGGCTATAGATTGGATAATTTAGTGAACACAGCTTCGAAGTGCAACAATCGATTGTACCTTGAGCTGGGTTAGTGGTACCCAGTAACTGGATATAAGGGTCTGCCTTGCTGGTAGATCCAGCAATGAAGTCACCGTAGTTGAAAAGAGCATAGACGTTTCGAACTATGAGAATTGTTAGGATCAAGAGCGCAGGACGGAAAACGGTATGACGCACGGAATGACATTCCCAGAATGACATCAAAGTCTGGGCTAGAACCGGTATCGAATGAGATGGGTTGGAACTGGATGTAAGAGTAAGAATCAGGCTCCAGCGTGAATTAAAATCTCACCAATCCTATGCAGGAGTCTTGACCCTGCGAGTTTTGAATGCTCGACATGCCAAGGACAGAAGGATCGAGGGTTGTGTCGAGTGGGTGGATGGGAAACCTGATCCCGTTCACCTTGACAGTGAGATTGACCTCCTGTGTGCAGGGGGCGATCCATGTGGCTCCTACGCCGGTAACGTTAGTGAATTCGGCGCCTGAAATGCGCGAATAGATGGCGTCGGCGACGGATCTGCACGGCAGTGAGTCAGGTTCACCATGGTAAAATGATAGATAAGGCTTACTTTGGGACTTGGGAAAGCGAGAAGCCTGTATCGAGAATGGCTGTTAGTTGATTTTTGTTCTTGGTCTCAGCAACTTCAGTGGTGGCCGAAATGCTTTGATTATCTGGACCGTAAAAACCGTCCGTGTCCATAAGGAGTGCGAAATGCTGGTCGCCAGCATCACTGGCTGTGACGATGCTGACATCGGTTTTAGGTTGGTTAGTGACATCAGAGAAGTTGCTAAGAGTGGTTCCGAGGGTCAGGTCGCCATTAAAGATGTTGAGGGGATCTAGATACAGAATTATAAAAGGTGATAGTGTGTCGTGTTGTGAAACTTGCCATCTGTTCGGCCTAAAAGGACAGTGAGGATGTTGGGTGTTGAAGTGTTTTGTTGGAAAATGCGATCAGCGGGAGGGGCACCTTGAGGGACGCTATTTAAAGCTGCGTAGACGTTGGAACCGCCGACGGGGCCTAAACCTATGAGGCCCGTTCCCTCAGGGTTTGAATCGTCGGGAGTGACCTGCACTGTGAGGAGGAATGAGACGTGGATTGAGAGATGCAGCAAGATGAATACAATAGGCCTGGTCAGGAACAGTGAAACCATCGAACACCATGGACGCTGTCATTACGGGGCCTTGTACTGAGCCTACAGCGTACTGGACGCCAGTTTGAACGCCCTTTGATTGGGCACTAGGCACAGTTCCGGCCACCCAGAGGTCGGCACTGTCATTATAAGCTATATTGGGGCAGAATGCAGTGTCATTCACCTTCCAGTATCAATCATAACAGTGAATTGCTGGCCACCCATTGTGAGATTCGTATAATACTGAATATCCGCAGAGTCGACCAGGGGTGAGACGCCGCCAGAAATGCTTGCTCGACGACGAAGAGGGTCGCGCCGACCGACGGCACGAATGTGTAGGGCATTTACAGCCGGACTGACCAGCAGAGCAAGACCCAAAGCGGACAGCTTCATAATGAAAGAACGGAAAGAAGGGGTAATGGGAATTCTTGTTTATAACACAACAACAATAGGGTGGCAGTGTTGCATGCCGGCGCGCTGCGGTTGTGCCTGTCATTCGTTGCCAACACGCATTGCTGATGCTACACCCAAAATTACACTATTCACTCGTTATCTACAGCTAGCAGCGCTACCGCATCTGTTCAGATTGAACGAGTAGGATCAGGTAGAGCTCAAGGCATCCAGCATGAAAGCTAGCATGCAATCTAATAATCTTGCCGCCCCGGCCTAGGAATCAATCACATTGACGTGAAGGATGAACAGACGGCGCAGACGTGTGGCCATACACACTGTAACACAGATCAGGGAGCAGGACAAACAGATCGTGTCTTCTACCCGCCGTTGTGCAGCGTAGATATTTGATATGGGATGCGGGCGTTTCGCTGGTGCTTTTGGTGCATTTCGTGGAAGGCTGCGAACGCGGCTTTAGGAGAGCACAGCGAATAAAGGCGGAAGAACGGCAATTGTGCCAACATAGGAGGGATAACCAGCTTCTATTCCCGTTTTGAAACCATCTTGTAAACAGTTCATCTGCGAGTTCATCTGCGTATCCGAGGCTCTTATCGATGCCTTTCCTATGCCATCTCGAGCGACAAGCCTGGAACGTCAGCGCATCAGCAGTCGGTAGCAACGGTCCTGCCAAACATCCAAGACGCGCTCGAGTAATGTTGTCTTCAGTAATTGGCGATGCAGAATGCCATAGGATCAGAAGTTGGACATGCATGTTGACGCGTTGACGCGTTGACGGTTTTGCGGAGGAGCTGATTTCAAATTCACGAGTCACGACTCGGACGTTGGATCCTTTACGGACGGTCTGCGGCGCGTAAATGCACCTAAAGAAGAATTCGTGAGTCTGCTTTTGGTCCCGAAATACCTTTGGTGCTGTGGACCAGCTGGTACACTTAGTAATGCACTGGCGTCAAAGACTCCAGCCATGAGTTACACGCGCAAGCTTCCCCCGTGTCATGTGTACACTTGGTGTACACCCCATTGTACATATCAATCATGTTCACTTGGTAAACTTTATCTGCCATGATGCATGAAGAACTTGTTTGGCGACGTTTACTTCCGATCCAGTTAAAGGCGACGACTTCAAGTTGTACTACCGGTTAACTCTCTCTATGGCTGGCATCCTCTGGCGTCTACTTAGTAGGCTGACAATGACATGAAGAATGGAAGCATTTTGGGTCTAACTAACCTTATCCTGTCAAATGATACTTGCACGCCAACAAGGCAGCTTTCCTTTACACCCCGATCACCATCACGAAGTGTGTCCATTGCTATCCAATCTTTGACTCCTTTGAATCGAAGTCCAGGTTGTACTACTCTTACTGATTTTCTTCAAAGTGCGTTATGACCTACCTGAATTCCATCGATTGTTCATTGTTTCATCTAGGAATGTCAGACTCCATTACGAACTTTGGACAAACATTGACAGGCGGTATCGGAGACATATCTGCCCTCTCAGCTCTCATTGGAACTGACCAGTGCGAGAAGCACATAGGATCCGCTCTTGAGGGAGGTTTCCTCTATGCCGCTGCTACACCTCTTTCCCTCTTTGGAGCCCTTGGAATCGTCAAATCAGGCATCTCTATACTCGTCGCCAGCATTTCCATTCCTAAACTATCACTCAGTTTCACTCCTCTTCCTAAATTATCCTACACATCCTCCCGACGCCTCTGGTGCGGTGCCCGAGCATTACGCAATGCTGGATCTGAACCTGTTGGTAGTGTCGCTACGTTGATTGGTATGGATGAAGAGCGCTACAAGGCAGAGTCGCGCCTCATTAAATCCCTCAAGGAGCAGGGTATCGCAGATACTCCGGAGAAGTTGTCCGTTAACTGGAGATCCACTAAATGGAATGTCAACCTGGTTATCAGCACCATAGCCGGGGCATTTATTAGTGGGGCTCCCTATCTTTATCTTCTGCTGAAAGACCCGCCAGGTTCAATACGTTCACCATGGGTTTTCCCCTTCCTTCGCGCTGTAGGGAGTTGCATCGCGACGATTTGCTGCCAGTTTCTCATTCAGTTCCGCGTAATTGCACTTATGAAGAGTCGTATCATCTTCATGACCATGCACCCACTACTAGTTCATAATCTGAGGAAAAACGGTGTAGAGGAGCCCGAGTTGACACTCAAAGGACAGAAGTGGTTTCGATGGGATGAGAGTCTCCCTGCTGAAGAGTGCCTATGGAGTCTCGAGCATTACCTGCCTTCTATTCCCGACTCGGACCCTCGATCCCCACGTTCCAAGCTGCAGAAAGTTCGTGCTCGAACACGGGACTTGGAGGACAATAGTTTCGATGACTCGGAGCAATACGTCAACATTATGAAACGCGGATACACAGTTTGGGGTAACAAATTCTTCTATGGTGCTTCGTCCATCCCATCTGAGCCATTATTCTCTGAACCTCACCGTATCCTCCGTGCCCTCGTTGAGCAGCGTGCAGAGCACTTCCCCCGTCTTCACCGCACCTTCGTTGTAGTATCTTGGTTCTTGCTTTTGGTTTCCCTTCCCGCAGCTGTTGTTGGGTATATTGGATGCTTCACAATTGTCGCAAACAGTGATTCTCCTGGGCCCCTAGTCTGGTTGGGGTTGGAAGCTGTATTGTCAGCTCTTCGTGTCTTGCTGTGGGTATGGAACCCGAGCTGGGACGAGAAGACGGGTATTGAAGTCGGTTGCAAACTGACAGAGGAGGCACCACCCATGACAACGCATTGGGATATCGATGCTCTCCGTGTTATGGGTAATTGTCAAGTTCCACTTGTTCCTGAGCAAGACTTTCTTGAACAGATTACTCCATACACGGGCCCTCTTGCTCACTTAAAGAAGCCAGAAACCAAGAATGTACAGTTATTTTTTGTTCTTGCTGTCAACCAAGAGCACGCTCAGATATGTCTGCTGATGATAGTGCGGACAAATAGAACTGCAATCACCCTCTATCATGGCGGTGACAAAGAGTTGGCTTATTTCACTACCTCAGTCACTGGCGAGATGGCTACAATAGAGTGGTACTCCCCTTGCCAGCCAAACAATCTAGTTTACCACCTTACTCCATATTATCGTGCTTTACGACGATCTCTGAATCGTGCTGGGAATATTACTTGGCTGCAATGGAAGTGGAGCCTTGTTCTCCGGTCCGAGGAGGAGACTCAGAGTCAAGTACCCACTTCTGTAAATCTGACAGATAACGACCTTCTCCGTCTCCAACAAAGTCGCGAGCATCACTTGAAAACGAGGCTGATGAAGACTTGGGGGAAATGGATTGTCGATGGAGTGAAAAAAATGCACTGTGATGGGCGTAATGACTGTCATTTTGTCCTAGCGGATCCAACCAGCGACGAGGCTAAACGAGAGCTATACACGTTTAATGTTCTGCTTGTGCGGCAATGGGCGAAGCGAGAGCTTGCTCACCTCCAGTTATCAGCCGCCCTGGAGAATATCCTCCGTGTACATGCTGAAAATGTTGTGAACGCAGGCTCGGACCAGAACATGTCGCGCGATCTTCAGAGACAGCGGTTAGAGTATGAAAGAGCCCAAGTCAAAGTACGGAGGGAGGATGTGTTGGAAGCTCTGGGAGAGAGGTGGTCGGCCCGGGAGCAGAATGTGCTTGCTAGCATATGGAAAGATGGAGAGACTTTTATAGACGAGAATTGGGCCGCGGCCATCGAGCGTGGCGGGTTCGAGGAGGAATCATCTGCTTCTCCCGCAACGACAGTGCGTGAATGGTTTGGCGAGATTCGGAGTGATCGTGCTTCTATGGAGCGATTGAAGCTATTGAAGCCCAAGTTTGCACACTGGAATGATCAACGCAAGTATGAGCGACGCGAAATGAAGGCAACGCTCGAACGAATTAGAGAAGCAGATATGAAGCAAGGACAGGCAACGCTCAAACGAATTAGAGAAGCAGTGAAGCAATTGGAACAGGCCTACAAATATCCAGAGTCGTCTGCTGAATCGACTGCTCGCATTCGTTCGCGCTTGGCATCGGACTCCAGACGAATTAGAGAAGCAGTGAAGCAATTGGGACAGGCCTACGAATATCAAGAGTCGTCTGCTGAATTGACTGCTCGCATTCATTCGAGATTTGTACGCTTGCCGTCGGACCCGGAAGAGAGCGCATTATTTGTAGCGAAGGTCAGCTCAGCCACGGTGTATGACGTATCCGGTATCTCGACCATCGCCATTCGCACTGTCGCTGAGAACAGTTCTTGTCGCTCTTTGATAAATGTTCGCCCAGAGTTGGTTCGACACATCCCAGAAAATGATCACCTTCTCTTCTGCTCTTCAAGGGGGGAAGAAGTGGATCTTCCATTCATTCAACAGAACCGCAATCGATGGTGGGAACAGCAAAAGACTAATTCGTGGACATTCTATCTCTCTCCACAGGGGATTGACGATGGCGGCCGATCTGTCTTCAGCTCGGCCGGGATAATTGCGCATATCATGATATTCCTCCGAACACCAACACACCTGCGATTGCATTTACTGCATAGTCCAGGTGAAGTGGAGCTTTCGATCCAGGAGAAGGGCAAGGAGAAGGGCAAGGAGATTCGCCTTATCCACACAGGTGAAATACCAAAGGACGGACTCGGATTGCAGGGATATGACTTGGGCCGGTTTGAGCCAGGGATGCATGAACTGCAGTTGGTGGTGAGCATTGTGGTGAGCACTGTGGTGAGACTGTTCATGCAGCCCCAACGGTACAACCTACGAGACATTGCACTAGAATTTATTCATTCCCCGAGCGGGAGCATCACATCCAACCCTACCAGGTTACCTTAAATGACTATGTACTATCTTATGCGACTACAAAATTCAGATGAGAGTCGCGTTCCCTTTTATTTTCTGAAGCACATAAGTTAGACTTGGATATGTGGGGAGAGAGGAGATACCACAGAACGTTCTGGGCATTTGCGGGAGTCGAAAGGTTTTTCAGCTTCAACAATAAAACTGTGAGGGAGAGAAGATCTGAGAGGAAAAACATGTTGAAACCACGAAGAGGGGGTCTGGGAAGTCATGGGAGATGATTGGCTTCCCCCCAGTCTGTCCGTCTTGCCGGTCTCCGGCGGCATGCTCAGGCCAATGGTTTTCAGCTTCTCATCATTTCGAAGATGTATCTACCCAGGAACATGTCTCCCTCTTCACACTACAAGAGGGCAGCGGAGCGAGGGGACGAAAAAACCGAGCATTGCTTTGCAAGAAGAACTCGAAGAGTGTCGGGGCAGAAGCAAATAGATAAGTCACGTGCTAACTACTGCAGCTACATGGAAGACATTATGGAAGTAGACCTGTGACCCTCACGCGATGTGAGGGTTTATTCCACCTGATAATCCCGCTTAGGCTGCCTAACTAGACGTGATGGCACACCCCTTCCATCACATCTAATTAGGCCGTTTTGACCATTCCCCTCAGCACTTTGATAGCACCTGAGAAATGTCCCACTTATATGTTATGAAGTAGCTTACCCAAGCCTGTCCAGTGGCATTGATGCTGCCTAACTTGCTGTGTGATGCTGGAGCCTCCGCCGAGTACAGCTTGTGTGATTTCCGCATTACCTAAATTTAGAAGTCCCGACCAAGTAAGGTTGGTGGTGTCAAGATGTGTAGAACAGAGATAATTTGGAGAGGAATTGTTGGGGAGAATAGTAGCAGTCAGAGTGGCCGATTATGGCTGATTCTGATGTCGATTCTGAAGCCGATTATGACACGATTCTGGAGTGACAGAATCGACGATTCTGTCATAATCGTCATAATCGGCGAATCGACTCCAGAGGCGATTCGACGATTCTGTCGATTCTTTCCACGATTCTCGAGTACCCAGCATATTCTATTTATATAATACTGTATAGTGCACGTGCTTGACATAATTGGCCTACAGAATCGTCCTTAGAAATAGGAATCAGAACCAGGGGCGGTCAGAGCACATGTCGATTATGACCCAATTCTGCTTCTGGAATCGACTCATAATCGACAGCAGAATCGGTGCAGAATCGGTGCGTAATCGCCTACTCTGACTGCTACTAATGGATGATGGCAAAGAAGGAGAAATAAATGTTGTTCTGTAGGTGGTGTGTGCCACGATGAGGAAAGATCTGCACAGTCACAGCAAGTCACATCACATCATCGGCGAGCGGTCCAGTTTGAAATTCAAATAGCTTGCCATCTACATGTCGGATGGCTTAGATATTCCAGATAGTAGTACAACTATACCTGATGAAATTTGTACTCCAAAATCTCCCTATGTCATTGAGAAATGAAAAAGTGTGAAAAAACCTTCTTTTGAAAGGCCTGTGCTCGTGTTTTCAACAGTACTTGAGTGAGTACCATCTGTCCAACCTCAGCCATCAAGTACAACTTATCATATCTAGTGCAATATACTAAACTCCATCTTATTGAGGCCTTTATATGCATTCAGCAAGCTTCTAGAGCATATGTTGAGGCTTTCCGAGCATTATTCAGTGTGCTTACTGTGGATTATACTGATCACAGGCCAGTGCACCCTCTTCAGAGTCTTGAATGTAAGTGTATATATCACAGAAACATATATAAGGCCTTATAGTCTACCAATGAGTGTAGAATAGCTCTCTGAGCAGGAGCAAAGATGTTCTGAATGTTCCAGCGGCATAGACACGTGACTTCGACGCGTCAAGACATGTTCATGCTTTCTATATGCTTAAGTATTTTCAATGGATGATCAGGTATGTAGTACAAAGCTCACAGTAGCACATGAAGGATACTGTGACTGAGGCTTAGAGCTTGAAGGAGGGCCAAAGGTGCAGGTTAGCATAGTGTTGGGACTTGGTCGGGACTTCTAAATTTAGGTAATGCGGAATCGTCTGCCTTCCTGCTGATTCAGTATGTATTACTAAAAGTGGAAGGCTATGCAGTGCCAATGCCACCTAACATACAAGTGGGATATTTCTCAGGTGCTATCAAAGTGCTGAGGGGAATGGTCAAAACGGCCTGATTAGACGTGATGGAAGGGGTGTTAGGCGGCCTAAGCGGGATTATCAGGTGGTTTATTCCCGCTAAGTACCTTTAGTATTCCCGCTACCTTTAGTAGTGGGTTATAGAGTACATCTTTTTTAAGGTTTGGTGCGCAATCAGGATTTTGGAGAATTATATTGCTTATTAATTAGTTGGCACATGGCGTTTTAAATGTGTCGGTTACGGTCGCCTCAGAGGTTCACGGTCTATTTTGCGTACGTGAAATGCTGTCAGAATATTTCTGGGGTCCTTGACACGTGTAGTCACTGTAGTGTGACAATTACTCCTATGCGTTGGTACTTCAATAGTTCAGTAGCTACTTTGCATAGCAAGGGGAACGCTACAAGGAGACCAGAGAGGAATGTTGGGAGAGGATCAATGGAAAAAACACGCTTGAACCACCTTGTTTTGTTTTT
>QLOY01002156.1:0-19284 GCA_003313965.1 Megacollybia marginata
TGCTTATATAACCTATACCAATAATAGAATACTTATATAAGCTATGCTAAGAATAGAACAAGAGCCCTATAGGCCTTTTGTTCTATTCTTAGATCAGGGTGCTCTATAAGGCTCTTGTTCTATTCTTAGGATAGGGCCCTTGTTCTATTCTTAGAACAGGCTACTCTATAGGGCTCTTGTTCTATTCTTAGGACAGGTTGCTCTATAGAGCCCTTGTTCTATTCTTAGGACAGATTGCTCTATAGGGCCCTTGTTCTATTCTTAGGATAGATTATATAAGTGTTCTATTATTAGTATAGATTATATAAGCATTACCTCATTATATATTTTGCCTGACATTTCAGCTGGAAAGAATATATCTTAGTCCAGGCTTCAAGCAAGGGCCCACTACATAGAATATATTATATATTATATTTTGCCTGGCAGTTAGGCAAAGGCCCACTAGACAGAATATATATTTTGCCTGCCATTTAAGCAAAGGCCATGATATATTCTGTTCAGCTTTCAAGCAAGGGCCCAACAGACAGAATATATTATATATTATATTTTGCCTGATGTTTAGGCAAGGGCTGACCAGTAGAATTATATTTTGTCTAGGCTTTAAGCAAGGGCCCACTAGACAGAATTATATTTTGCCTGACATTTAGGCAAAGGCCCACTGGACAGAATATATTTTTTGTCCAGGCTTATATATAATAATATATTTGTGCCTAGTATATATTATATACTGTCTGGTGGGCCTTTGCCTAAAGCCTGGACAAAATAATATATTCTGCCCTTGCCTAAAGCCTGGGCAAAATATATTTGTGGCCAGGCTGCTGCCTAAAGCCTGAGCAAAATATATTATATTCTGTTTGGTGGGCCCTGCCTAAAGCCTGGGCAAAATATATTATATTCTGTCTGGTGGGCCCTTGCGCAAAGCCTAGGTGGAATATTATATTCTGTCTGGAAGACCCTTGCCTAAAGCCTGAGCAAAATATATTATATACTGTCTAGTGGGTCCCTGCCTAAAGCTTAAGGAAAATATATTATATTCTGTCTGGTGAGCCCTTGCCAGAATGTTGGATAGTATATGAAAAGATTCTGTTTGTGGGCCATTCCCTGTATTCTAGACCTAAGTTATATATTATCTGAGTGTAATACCCCTGAAACCTTGATGGACGGCCACCAGATATCCCTGCCCTGCATCTTGGGCATTTATCAAGCAGTTATAACCAGTTTCCAGGTAATATAATATAATTTTGCGCTAAATCTTAACATGTAGAAGGCAAATGGCACCCAGTTGCCTTTCATTTCAACACGTCAGGCACCCCCTTGGAAACACCTTATTAGGTGGAACATGTACTGCTTCAATAACCCATCTAAGATGGTGTTGGGACCAAGGTCATGCCCAAACCAGAAGGTCTGCCCAATCAAAGGGATGGTCCTCCCATTTGGGAAGAACATTGGAACAGAATATGTATGCCTTATACTAACACATTAGGAGTTTGTAGTATAAGTTCAAATAGACTAGTCCCAGGGTACCAATTTGTCAAGCTTGGTCCATCCATTAAGTGTACCTTGGTCATCCCAGTCCTCACAGTGATCATTCATAATTTCATAGATATCAGAATATTAAACTATCATTATAGTATTTGAAAACTACTACAGTGGCAAATCTTCCTCATAGTAAGCATCAGCAAGATCAATCACATCCAAAGCATCAACTAAGCCTGTCTCTTCATCTTCCTCATCTAACTACCCTGATCACTTACTTTGTCATCTTCTGTGTCTACTGAGACTAATGCTGTTACTCTGTGAACTTGTGCATTCAATAAAGCATCAGCAGAGGGACCCCAGAGTGGGAGTTCATCTCCTGCAGCAAGTGGTTTCAGAGGTTTCTGCCAATCTGCACAAGCCTATTGAATCGTAGCTGAAGTTGATGATGAATATCAGGCAAGTCTGCTAGATAACCATAAGTCCTATCATAATTTAACAATAAAGCCATACCTGATGCACTAGGTGCATCTTTAACTATTCTCCACTCCTCTGCAAACCACTGTTGAAGGCAATGTCATTCATGAAGCAACCGATCCTCTTCCTCTTTGCAGTGGTCCAGCTCCAACATCTGATTCACATTTTGAAAGGGGCAGTAAGAACAGTAATTACTATTCAAGTAGGACTTCTTGCCACTAAAGCATGTACATTTGAATCCTTCTAAATAAATGCTGTTACCTACTGTAAAAGTATTATTGTTGATAACCTGTTTTGTATTCAACTATAACATGGGAATCCCAGGAGTGATGAAGGAAGAATGGGATGACCATATAATATGGGAGTTCCATGCCTGAATTCAAGTAGGACTTTTCACCACTAAAGCATGTACATTTGAATCCTTCTAAATAAATGCTGTTTGATAACCTGTTTTGTATTCAACTATAACATGGGAATCCCAGGACTGATGAAGGAAGAATATAACATGAGAGTCCCATGCCTGAATTCAAGTAGGACTTCTCGCCACTAAAGCATGTACTTTTAAATAAATGCTGTTTGATAACCTGTTTTGTATTCAACTATATCATGGGAATCCCAGGACTGATGAAGGAAAAATGGGATGACTATATAACATGGGAGTCCCATGCCTGATGAACCAGCAATGAGATGACCATATAACATGGGATGACCATGCCTGATAAACCAATGGGATGACCATATCAGCATGGGAGTCCCATGCCTGAATTCCAGAAGATGGGATGACCATACTATATGGGAGTCCAACAAGGGCATCCCAGGTCTAAAAACTACCAATAAGGGGGACCATAGCTAGGCTGGGTGACCCTACACTGATGGGGGTGACCATCTATGCTAACAGGAAGGACCAAATATCTGCTGGTCATCCCCTTGTTGGCCTGGTAAGACCATGACTATGTGGTCTATTTGCTGGGATACCCACCTCCTTATTGGGTATGCCCAGGGCAGACCTGGTTTGAGCATGACCTTGGTCCCAACACCATCTTAGATGGGTTATTGAAGCAGTACATGTTCCACCTAATAAGGGGGTGCCTGATGTGATTTCAAAGTGCTCTCACCCACAGAACAAGAAATCTATGACAAGAAGATGCTCACCATAGTGGAAGTGCTGGCAGAATGGAGGCATCTATTATTGGGAGCCAGACAGACCTTTGAGATCTGGACAGGCCATCAAAATTTACAATATTTCTGACAGTCTCAAAACTTAATCAACACCAGCCAACCGAATATGACTATTCCAACATCTTTTGGAGACCAGCTGTGTGCTTGAGCCTAGCCCTCCAGTTTTGAAAAGTAGTCAACTACTGTTCTACTTTGAGGACTTCCGCTTCACCTCCCCAACAAGATTTTATTGCAAAATGCATGTCTCACCAGAGGTTTTTGATGCAATTGTGCTATGTATTGCTGAGGACAAAGTTTTCCATAACTCCTCCCATGTCCCTCAATTCCCCATTTACATCCAACTTGCCATCTTCCTCATTCACATCGGGCATTATGGGAATGCAGCATCCCCAGAAGACATTGCCCAATTTGCTGGTGTTTCAGTTGATACAGTAGAGAACGCCATATACCAATGCCTAATTGCAATACTTCGGATGCATGACGACCTTGTCATGTTCCCTATGGAGGATGAAAAAGAGAAAGCAAAGCAGTACATCGAGGACTTGACATGTGCGGAATGGCAGAACAGGTTTCTGTTAGCTGATGGTACTAAGTTTTTGTTCTTTCAGAAACCAGGCTTATATGGTGAAGCATGGTTCGACAAGAACAAAAACTATTCAATTGATGCACAGGTGAGTTCAATTATTCTATTTCATTACTAACACTGACCAAGCATATGCAGATTGTTTCAATGCCTCACAACCTCCTTATTGCTGACTATGCACTTGGACACACTGGCAGTGTTCATGATTCCTGGTCATTCTGCACGACCCGCACTTACAGAGAACACAACCGAATCTTTGGTCCAGGTGAATTCCTCTTTGCTGATTCAGCATACCTAGCAGAAGAATGATCTGTTCCCCATTCAAGAAGCCAAAAGGTGGTGAGCTTACTGCAAATGAACAGACCTTCAACTACTTCATATCAAAGGTATGTCCATTTTTGCATCTTTTCCTATATCTCACTATCCAAACAAGGTTTGCATACAGGTTGAACATACAATGGGCATTCTGAAGGGATGGTTTCAGTCGCTTTATAAGCTTCGCATCAATGTCTCAAATCACACCCAACATCTCTATACAATCATGTGGTGCCACGCATGTATCATCCTCCACAATCTAATCATTTGGATTGAAGGTGATACGATAGACGAGCAATGGATGGGGGAGCTACTGCAATGTGGTCAACTCAATGGTCAGGGAGTTGACAGGGGTGATGCTGAGAATAGCGATGAAGAAGAAGACAATCTTGCTCATGCATGAAGACAACTATTAACACCTGGGAAAAGGTTCCATTTGAAGTTGATATCTGAGTTGTTTGATAGTAGGACATCTGGGGCTGTTTGTTGTTTGTAATCCTGTTTGTTGTTTTAGTCTTGTTGTTCATCTGGTGTTGCCACGGCGGGGGTAGTCTTAGTTAACACTATGTTATTATTCTATCAAAAAGTCCAATAGAGTTGAGATATATGATAAAAGAAACATTCATCAAAGCTGCCATGATAAGAGGAAAGCAAACACAGAAAGAACTCAATAAGGGCTATCTTGGGGTATAGAAAAGCCTAGGTCAAGTAGGCCTCATCTGGAAGATGAAAGTCAGTGCTGAGCCTGAACAGCAGTAAAGTGCTACCACTGGCATTTGTGTTGGGCTGGCTGTACTGAAGACGAATCTGGAGCATACAAAGCTCATGTTGCTCACGTTCCCTCTCTTTGTCAGGCATCCACTAGAACCACATCTTACATAATATAACCTGCTGCCTTTGGGGACTCCATCATGAACCTAGCACACATCCAGGATGATAGTTGAAGAGATCTTGCACTTAGAGGACACTCTGAGTGATAGAAGTGGGAGAAAAGACTAATATTGTTACGAACAGAATTTATCCATTAGTTTCTTTTTCTTTTTCATTTCATTTTGTATTCATTTTCCATCTTATTTCCACTATATCTCAGCTTATTCCTATCTCCTATCTTCTATTTCCACATTGTCTCTATTTAGTCAGTCTTTCTCATCATTTTATATCTATATCTCTCTCTATCTCCATTAGTAGTACCTGTCCATTGTCTCGGTTCTTATCTTTTAGGCTTACTTTTCTAGTTCCAGCTTCTTTTCATATATCATTCATGTTCCAGCCATTCCTATTGTCTTCTCTTATGCTCTGTCCATATCTATTAGTCAGGATGCTTATCTATAGCTGTGTATATAAGTAGGGGTACTATTGATGTATTCCCTTAGTCTTGATATTAGTCTTCATCAGGAAAAACCCTTTTTGACCTGGCAAACCTGGCAAACTTGAGTAAACCTGAGTCAACCTAAGTCAACCTGAGCTGATCTGGAACTAACCTAGACATGACCTGGGCTGACCTGGGTTGACTTGGGCTAACCTAGACATGACTTAGGTTGACCTGGCTGACCTGAAAATTGAGACTTAAACCTGGGACTGACCAAGGTTGACATAGGTTGATCCAGGTCAACCTTGAGGCATCCAGGTTAAAAAGGGTTTTTCCTGATGTTTTCTCCCACTTCTACCACTCAGAGTGTCCTCTAAGTGCAAGATCTCTTCAACTATCGTCCTGGAGGCATGCTAGGTTCATGATGGAGTCCCCAAAGGCAGCAGGTTATATTATGTAAGATGTGGTTCTAGTGGATGCCTAACAAAATATCAAGACTATACCACTTGCTGACTCCAATAATGTTTGCTTTTTCGACTTCTAGCCTTTCCTACACTTCGCCTACCAGATGGGCGCTTTCTCATGCCTTTCCGCGCTTTCCCACGCCCTCCCAAGACGATATCTTGACTCCCTGTGGATCACTTAATTGGGATTCACTTGTACGACACCAGTCACCTCAAATTCCAGCCTGGATGAACCACCAATACCCAAGCCTGGATCTTCATCTTCACCAGCTTTGACCGTTGATGTCAATCAAGGTCTTCACTATGGCAACACTTCTCTCTCTTTGGCTTTAGGTTTTCAACAAGAGCTGACATCACCTCTATTCACCTGGACTTTTGACAGCTTGACTCAGTCAACTGTTTATCCTTGTCCACATCGACTCTAACCTCCAGCTCATGAGATTAAACTGAGTATAACTTCAATTTACTCACCATCATTTTATTTATCTCAACCAAGCTTGCTTTCCATTTGGAACTCATTATCCTTCCTCACACATTTATCTGTCTGTGAGTAACTCCACAAATCAAGGACTTGAAGCTCTTCTAGACAACAAGAGACCTCTAGGCCTTGAGAAGTTGAATTCACGAAGACAAATCCAGTAGTGAACTGACAGCTTCGATCAAGAAGACAGACTGAAGACTCCTGGTTGTTCAGGAGTGGCTGCTCATTGTCTGAGATAGTTGCAGTTATGGTCCATCGTCTGACCAACGGTGTTGAAGTTTCACTGACTGTAACTATGGTGGTCCATGTCAATCTACATACCTGACAAGCATCCTTGCAGAATGGAACAGCAACCTCTCACCCTGAATAAGGAGTCACGTTGCAACTATTCTGTGTTGGTACTGCTTTTGAAGGTTGTACGATTTCACAATCAGAGAGTTTCCCAAGGTGTTCAACACTTGGAAGAGTCTAGCAAGACTTTAAACTGATTCATGTGACATCCATGTCATGACAACAGTATTCAGAGAAACCCACATGTTGGGTAGACAGCCAGCATACATGAGCTCTATAGCATAAAGTCGATATACAGAGCAAGACAATGACATTCAGCACTATTCCGTGAGCCCATGTATTGGGTAGACAGCCGGTATAGGAAAACTCCAGCATGAGGATAAACTGACAGCTACAATAATGGGACATGTGAGCCTGTATCCAGAGCAACATTCACTTCATGTGTGAGCTTATGGTCAGAGCAACAACATGATATAACAGAGACATTTCAATTTGAGAGACACAATCCTGACGAGGGGGTTGTGATCTTCTGCAGTGCATTTTGGATAGGAATACAATCCTAACGAGGAGTCACACCCTCTAACCACACAAGCTCGATTTGACAGGAACGCAATCCTGATGAGGGGGTCGCAACCTCCTACTACAGTTTAATGAGAAACCCGATCCTGATGAGGGGGTTATAGCCCCTTACCACTTATCACACCATCCAATAGTGCCTACGCTGCAGCTTCCACTTTCCCAATAGGGTGTAGCAGCAGACCACTTACTGATTCAGCAACTGTTTCCCAATAGGGAGTTGTAGATCATCAGACCATATGAAGCGTTTTCACAGACCACCTCTCATAGCCAATATGGCAGAGTGGTCAATGATGCATATCAAAGTTGGACGAGAATGTGACTAAAAGGCCTTAGTAGAACTCTGCTTGCAAGTTCGAATCCTGATGCTAAAAATAATAGAGGGGCTGAGACCAACTCACATTTTCTTGGAATGACATCTAGGCCTCAACCGTTTATTTCACAATCTTCTTCAGGTATTATCAGAAGTTCTTGCTATACATGCCCTGAGATTGCCGTTGTGTCGGCTATTACCGAGACAGTGATTATAAATGCTACCTCAGATTGCTGAGTCTTCCTTGCTTACAATTGCAATCATGGCTAATATCGCACTCATTATCCCATTAGTGGTCTTTAGCATTATATTCACAGTACTCTTGTGCATTGCAGCAGGGGTTTTCGATGTTGTTCCTTTAAGAAGCAAGGATTATTTGAAAAACCTTGTAGGTCATATGCCGTCGCTTTCTCCAGACAGTCTGCAGCTCTGTCGCTGTCCTCATTCATATCAGCCTCCCATACCAGAGCCAGACAGCCAACAGGCTGTCCAGTCCCCTCATTCCAGTCGTGTCTCTAGGTCACTTCAAATGTTGATCCCATCAGCCACTATAGTGTATCCTCCTAAATCTCACCAATCATCAGCCAAATCTTGCCGTCTTTCTACAGCTAGCTTCGACAGTACTGGAAGCAACCACAAGTACACTTATAACACTTGAGACATACAAGGATGTGGAACCACAATAGATGCAGATAAACCTACGAAGTCTACAGTGCCAGACACACCTACTCTGGATCCTTCTTGACAACAATCTTTAGCACCTCCTAGCTGGAGAGGCATGCTTCAAGACGATCTCTTTATCCGCCTTCCATAATCACAATCATCACTTCATCCATCCTACTCGTCTTCACTCTGTAGAGCAGGGAGAACCACATGAAAAACTTTATCGCATTTTAAAGGATGGACTTGCACATAATGTTTTCCAATGTAAAGAGTATTGAATGATTTTATCGTTCAAGAAAAACAGGAAACATTGTCCTTAATTACAGTGAAATATTGTACTTTTAGCTCGATTTTACCTCTTTTATCTTAAAAAATCAGAATTTTTTTTTTTTTTCCACTGATCATGGAGACCATGATCTTGACGAGGGGGTGAAGGGGTAGTAAGGCATGTGAATAGATGAATGAAATAGGCAATGGAATGAGTCCATGAACTACTGAGATCGAGCAGTCAGAGACTGAAGATCAAAGTAATGCCTCAAATGCTAGTCCCCTCATCATTGTAGCATTGTAGTATATTCTCCCAAATTTTTTCTCTCTATAGTTTCAAGCTCGCTTCTTTCACTAAAACTACCAACTTCACCACTAATTACTTCTAAATACCCAAAGGTACCTGGACATGGGAATTGTGGTCATTTATAAGACATGCATTGACATTGACCCAATTCTTTCTTAAAAACATCTCCAACTTCACATGAACACCTGGTACTTGCCACCTATCTTCTTACTCCTCCAGAAACTCTTCACCAGCTTGCTTCCTATAGCAACAGACAAGTAAACCTTGTTATTTGCTGGGCCATCTACCACTTCTCAACACTCAAATGTCAGCCCTTCATAACCTTCTAATCACCAATGCTGGGATCTATATTCCTCCAGAACTCTTCGATATCACAGTACTGAGGCAGTAAATCTCATAATCTGCCAAGCTCTCATCTTCAATCCCAACCTTATTGATCTATATTTTTCTGCCCTGCAACCAGCTGAAATCAATGTCATATTTTATACTTGTGTCTGGTTATCAGCAGAAAACCTGTTCCAACAAAAACATGTGATCATCTCAATGTCATTCTGCAACCACCATCATGACTGCTACCACTCCAGATACCTTGGACTGGACTGAGTTCCATATTCTTATGCACAAGTGCAGCAGACCAGGCTTAAACCTCCCAACAGTCTGGAAATCTTTCTGTATCCTCTTTGATGATAACAAGGACATTGATCGCTTTCTTCAATCATATGACCATTCCAAGGAGGAACAGAATCTCATTAATGAAATCATTGCATGCAATCAACAATATCCAGTAGAACCTGGAGAGTGCATATACGAAGCAGCCTGGATAATAGTCCATGGGTTATTCACAGAAAGACTATAATGAAGAAGTGTACAAGGTTGTTGAAAAAAGATTTTATTATCTTCTCTATGCTTCATCGAGACGATGAAGCCTAACGAGGGGGTAATGTTACAAACAGAATTTATCCATTAGTTTCTTTTTCTTTTTCATTTCATTTCATTTCATTTTGTATCTTATTTCCACTATATCTCAGCTTATTCCTATCTCCTATCTTCTATTTCCACATTGTCTCCATTTAGTCAGTCTTTCTCATCATTTTATATCTATATCTCTCTCTATCTCCATTAGTAGTACCTGTCCATTGTCTTGGTTCTTATCTTTCAGGCTTACTTTTCTAGTTCCAGCTTCTTTTCATATATCACTCATGTTCCAGCCATTCCTATTGTCTTCTCTTATGCTCTGTCCATATCTATTAGTCAGGATGCTTATCTATAGCTGTGTATATAAGTAGGGGTACTATTGATGTATTCCCTTAGTCTTGATATTAGTCTTTTCTCCCACTTCTACCACTCAGAGTGTCCTCTAAGTGCAAGATCTTTTCAACTATCGTCCTGGAGGCATGCTAGGTTCATGATGGAGTCCCCAAAGGCAGCAGGTTATATTATGTAAGATGTGGTTCTAGTGGATGCCTGACAAATATCAAAACTAAGGGAATACATCAATAGTACCCCTACTTATATACAGCTATAGATAAGCCTTCTGACTGATAGATATGGATGGAACATAAAAGAAGACAATAGGAATGGCTGGAACATGAATGATATATGAAAAGAAGCAAGATAACCACAGAACTAGAACAGGTAAGCTTGAAAGATAAGAGAATCAGGACAATAGATATGACCCTGGGACTAGAATAGATACCACTAATAGAGATAGAGAGATAGATATAGATACAAAACCATGAGAAAGACTAACTAAATGGAGACAATATGGAAATAGGAAGAGATAGAAATAAGCTGAGATAAGATGGAAAATGAATATGAATATGAAAAAGATAAGAAAAAGAAACTAAGGGTCCATTCGGTAACAGTGACCGCTTTTCAAAAAACCGACTTTTTGAAAAATCACTTCTTCTTTCTCGTCACTTTGTTAGCTATTAGAATGCTTGGAATGTTCTGGAGTATTTTGGCAAGAAGAAATTGTGCTTTCAGCCAGAAATACCAGCCAAACTCGAGCTTTATGAGCTGGCTAAAGATTGAACCAAGTTCAGCTGCAAAACTTGGAAAGCTCAATGAGCTATCTCAGAGTGGTCTACATAACCTGTATATAATCAAGAATGAATAAGTCATGTATACAACTGGTATTCAGGCTGAATTTTCAAGTTTAAACCAAAAAACTTTAAACCGATTTTTCAAAAAGTCGGTTTTTTAAAAAGCAGCCACTGTTATCGAATGGACCCTAAGGGATAAATTCTGTTCGTTAATGCTCAGCTTACTGACATTGCTCCTCAGCCTCCAGCTGCTGTCCCTCCACCTGAACTTTCAGCTTCTGCCACTTAACTTGAAGCTCCAATAGTCACCGCTCATGCTTCTGCTCTGTCATCTTACCAATTATCTTATTCTCCTTCCAGGCCTCATCAGCATACACATCCTGCAACATGCACTTGTTTCTGGCTTTAGCAGTGGAGACAGTACTCGGAGGCTTGTGATTGTTGCCTTTGCTGCTTGGAGTCAATGGAAAGAGAGCATGGGTGAAGCGGGTAAAGGAGGTATGTCTTTGTTGTCTCCTAGACCTAATAAGCTACTGCTAGGCTTGACAGAAGCCTCCTAGTGCAGTGAGTGAGCAGTAGAAGCTGTTCAAACACCACCTACCTGCTCTGTACATTCCAGCCCATCAGGTGCAGATTCCACCTCAATAGTATCAGAGACAGTGTCAAGGTTGTCCATATCAACTTTCGAGCTTTTTGATGCCTTTGGCAAAAGCATCTTCTGCAATATCTTGACCATGCCCTGATGTGACAGTGAATGGATTGAAATTTGGTAGAGTGCGCCAGAAGCCATGTAGATGTTCCCACTATGGAAATGTTGCCTTCTCTCGCTCTGCAAGAAGGTTGAGCTCAACTTGTTACATTGGCGTGCACTCACCAATAACATTCCATAGCTCGGAGTCCTCAGCAATATCATCAGTACTCAAACCTGCACCTGTTTTCCCAATCTGCTCATTCACTTCATAATATTCTGACTTTAGTCTGCAGTGAAATAAGAAAAGTAGATTAGAAGTAATGAATCAAATCTTGTGAGGAGATCGTTGACAGACTTGATATAGCAGGTGGGATTTTTCTTGAAGTTGGCACATACAGTAGCATCTGTGTTGACTGAGAAAACATGTGTGGCAATCTTTGTGTAATAATACAATTTTGGCATTTTTAAGACAAGCTTTTGACAAGACTAGTCCTTTGCTGCTTGTGTACTGTCAGAAAAGAGTTTCTGGTGATCCTCTGGGTTGTCTTCACACCAAGTAATAGCTAAATCAATATGCTCATCTGTCCATTTTAAACGAGGAACAGCAGCTGAGTGAACTTCATCAGGTGTTGCTGGCGTCTTTACTGGGCGGCCACATTTAGTTTTGCTGAGATTGGCTGGCTCTGGCTCTGGCTCTGAATCGCTGCTAATAGATGCAGCATCAGCCTGAACAACTTTCCTCTGTCTGTGCTTAGTGGCACTGCTGGAAGCTCTGGCTTTCTTTGGTTTTTTGTGTGCTGGTGGTGACATTAAACAAAAAGAACGACCAGTGGTGGTGTAATGTGGCAAGTGTTGGAGTTCTAAAATCGGCCATGAAAAGGAACACCAAAAAGGAAGCAAAGAGTAGACTGATTTGTAAAAGGATGACCAGTCATCCTTTTCATCCTACTTTTACTTTCTGACTCCTCTTTTAACAAAAAGTGAATGAAAAGTGAGTTCAGAAGTAACATAAAAGTAGGCTAAAAGTAGACTAAAAGGCTAACCTTGAATGACCCTAATATAAAAGAAATCGGGTCCAAGAAAACTAACCATCTTTAGTGCAGGATAAAAGTAACTGAAAACATGTGACAATGTAGCTAAATATAAAGAGTCCATCCATAGTGGGACCTTGTAACTGTATGATACAGAGCAAGCATCAGGAAAAATCCTTTTTGACCTGAGATCTCCTAAGTCAACCTGGGTCAACCTAGGAGCTCTCAGGTTGACCTCAAGGTGGTGAGGTCAACCTGGGAACTCATAGGTTGACCCAGGTTGACCCAAGTCCACTAAGGACAGCCTAGGTTGCCTAATGTCCTGCCTTCCTTATCAGGGCTAGGCTCAACTTAAGTACATATTTTGCTCAGTTTTAAGATTTGGATAACAAGTCTCTAGCTACCACAAGGTCTGATACGCGTATTTACTCTGCCAGTTGTTTACAAAGAAAGAATTACAAGAATCTAACATGGTCGTGGACTGCCAACCACTAGCCTTTGTCCCCTTCGAAACAAAGTTGGTGAAATCTGGAAAGAGCATACATCCCTGGCATATTTGATGCAGGGGTACGATTGCACCTTCTGTATGGGGTAGTTTTTGGACTTTATACATACCATGGTCTTGTAAGGCGACGAGCAAAATGAGAGCTTATCAGGCCACTCAAAGACTCGGTGAAACTTATAATACCAAAACTAAAGAATACAGCGAATAGCTAATGGCTTAAATACTGAGTGGTTATCTTCGGGGTGTAAGGAATAAGGTTGGAGAGGAAAGATACGAAGGGAAAGAGATAAGCTATCTCCACCTCATGTCTGCGATAAGCTATCAGAAGTTAATGTTAAGAGATAGCGGATAAGGGAAATGAAAGATAGGGTGATATGAATGTGAAGTGAATAGGGTTCTGATAAGGCATGTGATTGGGCGTCTGATAAGGTGGGCGTTTAAGGGTTGAAATCGTAACATTACCCCCCCTTTTGTGAATTCGAACATTGGTTTAAAGGAATCGAGGATGGTTCGGTTAGAGGTAATAATGATTCCTCGATTGAAAGACGTTGGTTTAGGTTTGTGAGGGTGTGATTTGTGGAAGTTCTCCACTTCTTCTTCGGCATGGCGTACATTTCCGCGAGGTTCCTAGGAGTTTTCGGCATCGGAAAAGCCTTTCCATTTGACCAAGTATTCGATATAACAACCCTTTTTGCGACTGTCTATGACAGCTTCGACTTCGAATTCTTCTTCTCCTTCGACTAGGTCTGCTGGTGGTGGTGGTTCATTAGGTTGGATGTCGAAGGAGGGTTTAATGAAGGGCTTGAGCAGCTTTTCATTAAAGACATCATGCTTTCTTCGCCAAGTGGGGTTTCGTGGTAATTTGAGTCTATATGCCGCTTGTCCCACTTTTTCTGTGATTGCGAAGGGTCCGTGTCGTAAATGATCCAATTTCTTGGCAGGGCGCTGAGTTTTGATGTTCATCCCTTCTAGCCAAACTAGGTCTCCGGGTTTGTAATCTCGTGATGCAGAGCAGTGTTTGTCGAACTGTTGTTTCATAGCCTCTTTTGCTAAGGCTAGGGCAGCTTCCGCTTCTTGTCGTGCATTAGAGAGTCTTTTAACCCACTCAGTGGCTGAAGGTACTTGGTCTCTTTGCAGCTCTGTTCCGGTGTAAGGGTGGTAACCGTGATCGGTGAAGAAGGGTGATTGTTTCGTCATGGAATGAACTCGATTGTTGTAACTGAATTCCATGATGGCACACCATTCGCTCCAATTGTCTTGTAGATAGTTGATGAATAGGCGAAGGTATGCTTCTACTTCCTGGTTTGCCCTTTCCGTTTGGCCGTCCGTCTCTGGGTGATAACCTGTGGATAAATGCCGTTTAATGCCAAGTTGTTTGCATATCTGGTCCCATGCTTTGGCTACTGTCTGGGGTCCTCGATCTGATATCAAGATTTCTGGAAGACCGTGATATCGGATTACCCTATCTCGTACTAGATTAGCAAATCCTTCTGCGCTGAGTTCCATGTGTGTAGGTTCTACGTGTATGCGGTGGCTATAGGTGTCGGTGAATACTTCAATTGCATTGAAGCCGTTGGATTCGGGGAGAGGTCCGATCATGTCTGCTGTGACCTTTCGCCATGGTTGTTTGGGGATGTCATGTGGGTTAAGAGGGGCGTGTAGAGGTTGTCGATCAATCTTGTCTTCTTGGCACTTGATGCATCCATCTGTGTATCAGCGAATCATTTTCTGCATTTGTGGCCACCAATAATTTCGCTGAATGAGCTCCTGGGTTTTGTACCTCCCAGGGTGTCCGGCTAATGGGTTGTCATGGTGGTCTCGAATGATTCGCTCACGGAGTTTATGGTTCTTAGGCACGTATATCCGATTGTCGTAAAAGATTAGTCTGTCTGACTCTTTCCATTTTTTGTCTTTGCCTTCTAGAGCTTGTTTGGCTGAGGGATCTAGTTTTTGTATCGGATCTTTTAGCTCTGGTAGGTATTCTGGTGGGTCGTGAATTATGACTGCTTCCAGCGCTCTAAAAATCAGAGGTGTTAGCATGACGACATCTTCGTTGTCTTTGTGTCCCATGTCGTGGTCTGGTCTTCTGGATAATAGGTCTGCCCGTTGATTCTGTTTGCCCGGTTTGTGGTGTAGAGTATAGTCGTAGTCCGCTAGTTCTGTGACCCAGTGGGCTTGTCGTCGGTTTAATTTCTGAGGTTGTCGGAAATATTGTAAATTCTGATGGTCCGTCCAGATTTCGAAGGTCTGTCTGGCTCCTAATACTAGGTGTCTCCATTCGGCTAGTGCTTCCATGATTGCGAGCATCTCCTTGTCATAGATCTCATAATTTCGTTGTGTGGGCGAAAGCGCTTTGGAATAGAAGGCTACTGGGTGCCATTTGTCTTCTATTTTTTGAGAGATTACTGCACCGATTGCTCCCTCTGATGCGTCTGCTTCTATTCTAAATTGTCCTTCATCTTCAGGTATGCGAAGACAAGGGGCTGTCGTGATGGTCTCTTTTAGTGTGTCGAAGGCTGTTTGTTGTTCTGTTTCCCATTTCCATGTATCGTTTCCGGTCAGTTGTGTCATAGGTTTTGCAATTTTGCTGTAGTCTTTAATGAACCTCCTGTAGAAATTGCAGAAACCTAAAAACTGTTATAGTTCCTTTTTGTTGTTAGGAACTGGCCATTTTCGAATGCCATTGACCTTGATTGGGTCCATTTCGACCTTGCCTTCTGAGACGATTAACCCTAGAAATTCTATTTGTTGTTTTTCGAATTCGCATTTTTCTGGTTTTAAATAAAGTTTGTTGGCGCTTAATATGGATAGGACCTGACGAACCAGTTTGCGATGTTCGTCTAGGTTGTTGGTGAAGATGAGTATGTCGTCGATGTATACGAGGACCTTTCCAGTATTGATCAGGTCTCGTAATAGTTCATTCATCATTGTCTGAAATGTGGCGGGTGAATTTGTGAGTCCGAAGAACATTACTAGGGGTTCGAATAGTCCTCGATTGGTTAGGAAGGCCGCCTTCCATTCGTCTCCTTCTTTGATTCATACGTTATTGTATCCCCACCTTACATCAAGCTTTGTGAAGTATTTGGTGCCTTTCAGCTTGTTCACTAGCTCTTGAATGAGGGGAAGAGGATATCGATTTTTGATGGTCATGTCATTGAGCTTTCGATAATCCTGTACTGGCCTTAACCTTCCATCTTTTTTCTTGATGAAGAAGAAGAGTGAGGCCATGGGAGATTTGGAGGGTTGGATGCGTCCAGTGCGCAAGTGTTCTTTGAGAAACGTGTCGAGTTCTTTTTGTTCATCTAGGTTCAGAGGGTACACTTTGCATCCCGTTGGCTCTGATCCTGGCTTTAGCTCTATAGCATGGTCCCAAGGTCGGTTTGGTGGGAGGGTGTCGAATTCGGTTTTCTCGAAAACTTCTTCAAACCCTTTGTACTGTTCTGGGATAGGATCTGTTTTTTTGTTCTTTTCAAACTCTTCTGCTAGTGCATTGGCGATGGATTGATGAGCTCGCATGAAGGCTTTATTCCTTCGAACGTTGCGAGTCGGTTTTGGGTACTTCATCCAAATTCTATCTCCCTCTTCTACGTCTTCTGGTTCTGGTTCTGTATATCCGCACGCTGTAGGGCATCTGGTGAAGTGTAGCGATCCGGTGGTCCAGTTTACTTCTGGGTTGTGGAAGTTTAACCATTCGTGTCCTAGGAACATGTCCGATCGTCCTAGGTTGGTGACCGCGAACTTTTGGATCTCGGAGTGTCCTTCTATGATCATCCTTATTTCAGCATAATGCGTGATTTTCCCATTGTTGTTTTCTGTTCCGTCCGTATTGTATGCAGAGATTGGATGTTCCCATTTGTGTAGAGACAACTTCTTTTCTTCTGCGAACCGTTGACTGATGCAGCTGCCCGTACAGCCACTATCAAGAAGCACTTGTGTTTGGTACCTGGTTCCTTTTTCCAGATCTTGGAGCTCTATTTTAATGTTTAGTTCTCGATCTGTCTTCGTGGTTCTGAAGATGAATCGTTTGGGTTCATGGAGATCTTCTAGCCAATCTAAAGCTTCGTTGGTTGGAATGTTCAACAGTTGTTTAACGAGGTGTTGGTTTACTTCTCGTTGTTTTTGATCGTGTACCCACTGTTTTAGTGTCCCTATTCCGGCTTCAGCGGCTAAATCTCATATTCTTGACAGAACCCATAATGATGAGAAAGGTTCGGGCTTCTTTTGTTCTGACTGCTGGAAGTGACCCGAAGAAGTAGATTCTTCATCTTCGACTTCTTCGATCGTTGTCTTCCATTTGGTACTTGTTTTCGTTTTGACGCTGGACTCTTTTGCATGTGAAAAAGATGTATTCCTATTATACAATGCCTCGGGGCATGTCTGACAAGAATTGTGTGCATAAGAGTCCTGACCGAGGGACAACGAAGTTGCGTCTACTTCGCTCCCGTCTGAAAACCCGCAGCTTGCCTCAGCTGTTCTCTTTCTTCGTCTGTGATGTGTGTGAAGTCAATAAAGTCCAATGTGCGTGTAGTGAAAGGTCGTTTTGGGGGTGGTTTGAGATGACAATATCGACCTGGGTGTTTGCTGTGGCAATCTGGGCATTCCCCTCTGCAATCTCGTGAGAGGTGACGTCCCATCTTTTTGCAGTGTCGGCATTCGAGTAGTCGTTTTGTTCGTCCTGCTTCAAGATCCATTGGCTGACCTTGTCCTCCGTAGGTGCGTGCTGTGGTGTTATCTGAGGAGGTTGTATTGTGTCGTTGTGGAGGCGTATACGTGTTTTGTCGAGGTGGGATTGGTGCTCCAGTGTGAAAGGCGTTTGATCTCGATTTCTCTTCTTCGAGCGCCATTTCGATGTTATACAACTTTTGTTTCATCTCGGGGTATTTGGTAGGAATCGGTATTCCTCCTCTGTACAATTCTGTGTGTATTTCTTGTCGTACTTGGCTTTTAAGGAGATCGATGAGGACAGCATCTAGCTGTCGATATCCTGCAGTGGCGGCTTTTAGTTCGAATTTGGTGAAGTATTCAGTTAGGGTGTCTTTTCCCTGTCTGAGGTTTTGAAGTTCGTTAGCGGCATTGACTTTTAAGTTTGGATCTTCGAAGGCTTCTTTAAGATCTGTGATAAACTTTTTAAAGTCATTTGCCACGAGAGTGCCGTTGTAGGAATGTGATTCCTTCCAGTTTCGGAGCCAATCTGATGCGACGCATGGTGATCCATCTTCCGTGCCGAGATATGATATGACGAACCATATCTTTCTTTCGTCGTCTTTGAATTCATCCACATAGGCCATGAGGTAGGTGTCGACTGCTAGGATGAATCCTTCCCAGTTCTTTTTATCGCCTGTAAATCTCGGTGGTCTAGCGATTTTGATTTTAGAACTGGTCGTCATTGTTATGGCTGGCGTGGTTGTTACTTGTTCGGTTGGTTTGCTTTTTGGAATGCCGTCTGGCATTATGATGACGGTGTTGCCTCCGGTTGCTGGTTCCGCTAATATGGTGCCCATTAACCCTGTGGTTGACTCGAATATTTGTACTATTTCTCCAACCAGAGAGTATTCTTTTCTATCTCTGTGGATTTCGTACTTGGCTCCTTTGAGCGATTTTCCAAGGACGCGGACATAGTAATCGCCTTCCATTCTTCATGACGCGTAGTATCCTAGTTGTCGTATGATGCGTGAGTCTGTATGGTCTTCACTGTCTGGGTAGTAGTATGGCGGTTCTATAGTGTATACCATTTTTTCCGGGGCTTTTCCTGATGTTGATGGTGCAGCTGTGTCCATATCTGTCATGTTTGGAAGTGAACTTGGCGTAAAGATGATTTAGTTGGTGTTAGAGTTCGGTGTCGAGGAGTTGATATGTAGGGTTCTGAAGATTCTTCTTTGATTGTGGGTAACTCCTGAGTCCGGACTCGAGGAGTTTCTGGTTCTGGTGATTCAGGCGGAGTAGAGAAGGTTTCTTCAAAGGGTACTGGGATGTCTTCGAGATCTTCTGCCCAAGTGTCAAGGAATCGATATTCCTCTACTGCTTCTTCAAGAAAATCTGTTGTGATGATGATGTCTTTTGGTTCGAAAGTTTTTCTGTCTGAGTCGTATTTGATTTCTGGGATATATCCTACGTATACGTTGCGGTAGACGTGGTACGATCCGTCGACCTGTACGTGGGTTACAAAGTGATTTGGTCCGTATATGCTGTTGATGTATCTTGTTAAGTCAATTGGAGCTGACACTGGCGTCCCCCGTCTCGTTAGACAGCACTTCAGGCTGTCACTAGACCATGCCACCTTAGGTTGATTGATTTTCTTGGATTGATCAGCC
>QLOY01002157.1:0-14356 GCA_003313965.1 Megacollybia marginata
ACATTCTGAGTCTCTCACATTCACAAAGACTCCGAGTCAGACATTGGTCAGACATCCCTTAGCGCGGGACTGGCCATTGAGTAATTATCTGCTTCTCAAACCATTAAACAAAATCAATGCAATCAAATATTAATCAACATACAGTCCTCTGAGGAAGGCTCTGAGGAACCAAGGTTAATACACTCAGAGCTATTGAATAAGTTCAAAGGCTTTGGAATAGCAGCAACTCTGCGATTGCTAGGTACCTCAGGATCTGTAAAGGTCGTGTCACTGGCAACTGCAACTTGCTGATTGTTTGTATCTATTATCTAAGGTTTAGATGTATTGGGTGATGGAGATTTAGAAACAAAAGATATAGCTGTAGCCTATAATATGCGATGAAGTATAGGGATGTGACAATTGAGCAAACACAACGTACCTAGTGTGTCATGTGATCTTGTTGATCGCACGACTCACATCAATAAATTGCTTACCGTGCTCAGGGCTAGTATCTTGTATAGGAGGTTGAGGTTTGCAACTCAGTCACAGTGAAGGTCCTGAGGCCTGAGGTACATGCCAATGGTTGGAGTTTGATACTGGGGGGTGACTGACAGAGGAGCTTTGTGTTGGAGTGATTTTTCAAGGCAGGAGAAGAAACAACACTGGTCACATACAAACAATGTTGGACAGAGAGACGTCCCAGTGACGCTGCTTGACGATGCTGGTACGGTAGCACGAGGTTGGTCCATTTTTAGATTGTATTTATATATATCGTACCCTCGGGACCCTAGCTGTCAGCTATATTACGTCCATACAAAAAAGCTGTTGGTTTATTACGACACCTGCCTTAGGTGTCTGTGCAACTTATGAAAGTTAACTCACCTTCCAGAGATGCCATTGGTTCTTAGTCGAGTCCCAGCGATGATCACCATGATAAATCTCTCTCCAATACTTCAATGCAACTGCTTGACCTTTAATCCTATAAGGCATTGTTCTTGGATTCCACTCGCTGGATGAGTCATCCCACCATTGGATCAGCACATCCGTATCCTCTGCGAGACAAAATGCCATTGGTGCTGGGACATCAGCAGAATTAAATGTGAAAATGAGTCCTCCATGGAGAACAAGTTTAATTGGGTGTGGTGCTGACATAGTAATGGTAGTCGGCTGAACTGGTCCAGAGTCCTGTATTGCACTTGCACTTGGTGAAACTGATGCAAGTGGGGGTGGCAGTGACAGCATCATAGTAGACACTGGAAAACTTAAGTCTCTACTATGAATCAAGTTCTCAATAGATAATTGGTGTTGTCTCGATGGCTGAGATTGTTCTGCAGATTGAGGCAGTGGAGTAACACTGGTAACAGGCAATTACATGGAATGAACTTGATGGCCTGGGAGGTAGATTATATGAACTTGTTGGCAGCTGTAGAAACAAAGCAGCATCGCTTGAAGGTCCCTCTCTATGCGGCAGGTCAATTGATGTCTCGTTTGATGTCTCGAGGCCAATCATTCTTGACATGGTCACTAATTCAGCCATGGCATTCTTCAAGGCATCATGAACAGTTGACAAAGATGCCTGTGGTTCGTGAACAGCATGAGTCATTGTCTGATTACACATATAGTATGAATCTAGCCTATGGTCAAAAGCATACCTGAGAGAGACGTAGTGGCATTGGTTGAAGAGGTGGCCTGTTAGCAGCGAGCTGCTTCTCTTGCTCTGCTATGAATCTCTCTGCCTAGATGGTTGTATGAGTATGCTGCAAATGAAATGACTGATACCATACCCAAGCTAGCTTATCCTCCATCTGAGCAGCTGAAGAATGAATGATTTGTTTACCTGATGCTAGCTGTGTAGTCTCCAACCCAAAGAGCTCTTGCCAGCGCACTTCCGAGTGTCTTTGCTGCCCTTGTGAGAGCAACATGCACTGTAAAGCATTCTATTGATGTAATCAATCAACATGTGCAGAGAGTGATAAATATGGACCTTGGACCTCTGCCATTGGGACCTATCGCGGCTGAACTCCCAAAGTCACTTTTGCAACTTGGACTTTTTGCCTGAGACTGCGAGGCCATACTTTGCACAGAGTGGCTTTGAGGTTCTTATCTTCACCTTGTCACCGTAGCTAATTAAATAAGGCATCAAGTTAAGGATCAGGAAAGAGAAAGGCATGCTCACATTTGATGTCAGACCACTGTGAACTCATCGTTCTCATATTCACCTGGGAAATCAAGGATCTCATCAACGTCCACAGGCACAATGTTCTCAGCTGGCTCATCCACCATATTGATATCATGATCTCCACCCACATCCATGGCTTGGGTGCAACCAAGGCACACAACCAACAGGCCACTGAGAACAAGAGAGACGAAGGAGAGCACAATGGCATGAAAAAATTTGTCTTCATAAGGCACATTCCCGATCAAGACACTGAAAATGGGGAAAGAGTTGGTTAGTACTGTTTCAGATTGAAATTTGACGGAGCAAAGGGAGGGAGGGCAGAAAGAGTCTCATTGAAGCTCTAAGAGGTATGTACAGTATCAGCGTGAGCTCCACGAATGCACAAAACCCGCAAAAACTGCAAAAGAGGGAAAGGGAGAGGCGGCGAGAGAAAGCCCGATTGTTGGCAGGGATGCATGTAGTCACCTGCAAGCACCGAGGTCCGCCACATGGTCCCGACTCACGTCATGGATGACACACTGTCAGCATCGCCATCCAAGCATGACAAGACCGTATTTATCCTGAGAGAAGTAAAATGACGCTGGGTGACATGACATGTCACATATATCATGATGTGACTCCTGGTGCCAAGTTGATGGGTTTTGTGTGTTGTAGAAGGTTCATAGTATCAAGGTATGTTATTATATACATTTTTACATGGGACAGTGAGACGGTGTGTGGGAATATGGAGCAATCACGACACATGAGGGTTGTGACTTACCATGGTTACTATAAAAGGATACTTTTGAAGTTTTATTCAGACCAGTAAGCCTGGTTGTAAGCCTGTTAAATGGGTTGTATGGCTTGTTAAGGTTTATAATGCTTGAGGAGGCTTATATGGTAAGTCACATTTTTGGGATGTCATGCCACATGCCTCTTATGACATGGGGTACCCTCTAACCTGTAGGCTTGTCTCTTTAAGGGTCTTCCTCTTGTTTAGGAGATGTCTGGAATACATCTTAGAAGGCATTTTGAAGATTTCTAGTGTTTGCCTTCCAGCAGCCTTATCACTGATCATCTGCTTATTTCACCTTGAGCAAGTGAGATAGAGGCCTGGCCAACCTCATAGCAATGTGGGATAGCCTGGTGGCAAACTGCTGCTAGGTTCTAAGATGTAGGCAGGCTATGTGAACTCTTTTAGTGGTTACATTCCATTTTTGTATAGTATTATATAATACTCACCCCTTTTGATTCAGAGCCAGGAGTGAGCTGAAGCCCAGAGCATATTGGATTTGTTTGGATATGAATAGAGTAAGATTTTTCTGAGTACAATTAACTAGTGCAAACCCCTCCTCCAACCTATAATTCCCCCCAATCCTCAAACCCTGATCACAAGCCTGACTGATTGGCCTTGTTCCACCTGTGGAACACCCTTCCCTACAACACTGGTAGCTAGCCTAGGCTTTTTCTGCTTTTTCTTGATGCTGCAGTGGCTTTGTAAAGAGTGTATCAGATGTTTAGGCTGAAAGAAGATGAGATTGATATTCCTAGCAAGCTGGGCTGCATTTTCAGCTTTTCTATTACTAGATTCTCCTTGCTTTCTTGGCTAGGGTAGCAACCTTAGACTTGGAAACTCCTGTCTGCACAGCAATCTCACTGTGAGAAGTCCTGGTTTTAAGAAGAGTAGAAGTAAGAGATTTCATGAGTTTATTATCACTTCAGACCTGTATTATATATGCCCTGTTGGAGCTATGACATCATTACAGTGTGTTCATGACATCTCAGGTCATAATGGAGCACATAACATCATTAATTGAAAGATCAATGTTATAAGCTTATAAACTCAAAAAATTGTCTATATAAGACACTGAATAAGTTAGACCAATAAGGAAAGGGGAAAGGAAATCAACAGAAAGATGTCACTCAGTCATGTGTGGCTAGTGAGATGTCTTTCTGAGGGTTTGTGGAAGTCCAAGGTTTTGTACCTCAGGGGGAAACCTGAGGAGAGAGAGAGCAGCACATTTTAGGGAGGAGAAGTCAGGAGAAATCCCAAACATGTCACTATAAATTCTGACTATAAATCCAACTTGCTGAAACCTTGGCCTGAGCATGCAAGGTAAGACCAGTGATAGGAACACTCAGGGACAGGGTCTGCACATGAGCAGGACTGTTGACACCTGAGACAGGCACTAGAAGCAAATGACAGCCTGGCTGAGGGAAGTGATCCACAAAACACAACCAACAACCAAAACCAAAACACACACTAACTAACTCCTACTAGATACACTAGTCTCTCAAGACTGAGTCTCAAGATCAGAACTTAGCAACTAATCTTGCACTTGAGATTAACCAAACAAATAAATAGTATTGCACCAAGCCAGATACCTGAGGGTAGGCAAGGGGTGGTAATTCTATTGATTTACTAGTTCCTTAGGTCTTTATATAGATGAATCAAAACAAATCTATAATGGCTATGTGTGTATTTGGTCTAATGAGTCAAAAACTGATGATAAATGAGACAGAAAGGCAACACTGGAAGCTGGTATCTATATGCTGTGCCACATATCTGAGTTTCAAACTGCCTTGGAACTGGGTTTGTAGTTCTCTCTCTACTATCTCTTTCTTCCTTTCACTCTGAGGCACCCTCACATGACTTTGCTGTAGCTAATACTCAATACATAGACATCAACTGATCAAGTAAATCAGTTAGTTAGGTTCCTTAACAACACTTGCCACCTAATAGAACTCTTCTCTAAGTAATCCATCCTTAGTAGCTAGTTAAGTCCCAGTTCAATGGCTAGTAATGAGTTCTCCAAGGGCATTCAACTGTTGGGTCTCAATACAATAGACACCCTAGGCAAACCCATAGCCTTCCTCAGACTCCTAGGATAGCCTAGATAGTTGTTCTTGTCAAGGGGGTCATGGAACACAAAAATCCTATAGAGGGTTGCATTAGAAATCTCAGCCTAGTGCAGGACCCCCTCCTGCCTTATATGGTAACTTTCTGGCATCAGGTGATGTAATTAGATTAGATACCATACCAAATATGGACAACATACTGAGTTACAGTCAGATACTGTCCATACAAGCCTTGTTACAAGCAAGGGGGTACTGGAAATATAATTGAGTACTGCACATTGACTAATTTTTTAATACCTTCTGGCTGGACCTACCTACCATAAGGTCATGTGCATTGCCTTTTTAGGCAAGAAGACCTCCATATCCAGCTTTCCATGGTAGGAAATGGATTATTCATATATAAAACAATTATTGTATCTATTCTTATCTTGTCTGTATGTGCAACTCACATCTGTACCTGTCATCCTGGCACGTGCATACCATCATGTGACTCAGGGTTACAAATCCCTGTGATTCATAAGCTTTGCCAGGCCAGATAGAAGCTTATAAGTCATTCCCAGGCTTTGAAATGTATTATCATGCTGATGATACATTATATGTCTAGTTGTAAGGCTTACTGTAAACCTTACATGTAAGGACAGCCTTGCTAAGTAATTAAAAGCATTATGAAGCCTTTCTCAGGACTGGGCAGACTTATATGGCCTAGAGCTATTTTTCAGAAAAAAGACTAAGTGACTCTACCAACTCCTTATAATAGAGTTTGAGCTCTTTGGAATTAAGCCACTGTGGTGCAGTTGGTATAGCACTATTCTTTTTCCCTTCTGAGAGGTCAATGGTTCAATTCCTGCTGATGACATTGCCTCCATCCAGATTCCAATGGGGATTTTAACCTGGATTGACAAGCCATTTATTTGTATCAATGAGCCTTTGATCAAAGTGGAATGATTTCAAGATTATCATTGAGCACCTTTGCATTATGGAAAAAATGAGGAACACATCAACTTGATTACTGATGCAAGTCAGATGGGAATCACTGGCATCATCAGCCAGGATGACAGTTTGAAAAACACAAAAGTGGCTGCATTTTTTTTTGGCTAAATTAAATTCAGCACAACAGAATTATCCACACAAGCAGGAAATGTTTGCTGGAGTAGAAACTATGAAACATTACTGAAAAATATATTGCTGGGAACAGCTTTCCATTGGTATACAGACCACAGAGGACTCATTCACCTCATGAATTTGTCAGGATGACAAGCATGCTGGATGGAAAGTTCAACTTCAAAATAATTTATGTTGAAGGCACTACAAATATTTAAGCTGATGCCTTATCACAGATTTATTCAAATGAGGCACCAGGAACTGTGCATGCAAGTGTGGAATATGCACAACACAATGAAGATCATCCGCTGCCAAGCACTGCTTACTATGCCATGCTATGCATCCAGACCTGAAATCTTTCAATTTCCAAAGTACTAGCCTCTAAATAAACATGGGAAAGACTCCTGCAGAGGTACAACCATCAGCAGAGGAGTGGGATAGGTGGAATAGCTATATAAGGCAACACCTAGGCCTCTAACTGCATTAAAACCTTTTGTTAAGACAAATGAGTTGGCTCTTGATAGAGCTATCTTATTGTATCCAGCTCTGATACAATGTGCAGCCCCGCTGAGGTATGCTAAGATATGTACAAGAGCTAAATTAAGGTCGGATAAGCTGGCATCACCCCCGCAGAGCTTTACAAAGCAGGAAATCAAACATATACTTGAACCTAAAAGAGAACATGGAATATCACCTGTGGAGCTGTTGCTGAGCTGAGACCAGAGTAAACCAAGTCAGAGAAGTGTTATAAATGTTGCCTCTACAGTTTGGGACTATCAATAGAGAAATAGAGACATGCTTATATCATTGGAATGCTAGAGAGTAGGGCTATCAACTGGGATAGTGCTCCTAGGGCAGGAATTGACCCAGCAGACATCAAGGAGATGGATGGAGTCATATTCTCAGCTACTTACACAGCATGAGTAAGACTATGCATCAGCTGACCATTGCTGAGCAACCGGCAGACAAAAATAGACACAGCAGAGCGGTATAAAAAAGCAGTAGTTTAGAGTAGTTCAGTAGAATAGTGAACCCATAGAGACCCCCAGTAGAGAATAGATTGCGCTTTAACAGACTATTGAGCTCTAAGTACCTGCAAGGGAACATAGCTAATAAAAGTTGCCAGTGGAGACCTAGTACCTTCAGTGGAACAGTTTCTACCAGTCTCCTACCTCTCTAGACATCTCTAGGACTTAGTACCTAAAAGGGAAAGTCCCCATTCTTAGTCATTAGTACCTGAAGGGAACTTGACTCATCTATTCCACCTTGTCACACATCAGTGACCCCACTTAGCTTAGTAGAGACCATTAGACTAGTTTGGGTCGATTCTCACACCTGCCTACAAGCCTTACCTCTCTGAGTCAGAGCAGACATTGCTTAGTCAAGGTTGAGTGCCCGCAGACATAGTACTTCTTCTTAGAGCAAACCATCTTGCCAGGTTTAGTTAACAGGAGTCTCCAAACTTGAAAGGAATACCTTAAAAGAGGTGTTTGGGTGTTGGATTTAGTGCTTGCCTTGTGTGTGTTAGTGTGTGTTGGTGTCTCATCAGCCCATTTTGAGCACTTCCATTTCCAGCACAGTCAGCCCACCTCACACTGTGAGGTTCCTTTTCACTGTTGTATGCAGGAATGGAAGCCAATATGCTTACCAGATCAAAAACTGGTCACGTACAACACGAGTGGAAGGGGGAGCACAGAAAAAAAACTCCACAGAAGAAAAACTCAACCTGATCAGAGATCATACTAAATGAGGAAGTACAGGACTTACCAAATGAAGAAGTACTGGTTGAAAGTCCAGAGCAACCCTCAAATCCATCTAAAGTGCAATTAGAAGACAGCAGTGACTTGGTAGACTGGATTAGGGATAGAGCTCATCATCCAGATTTGTGCAAAAAGGACATCAGCATGATCCAACATTCAAGCATATCCTAGTCAGTTCAAAAACTTTGAAATACAGGATAAACTCATTTACCTCAAGAGTAATGGGTATCAGTTGTTGTGTATTCCAGCTAGCATGGTGATTAGTGGCAGATCTCTAAGAGAGATATTCATCACAGAAGTGCATTCTCTATTAGCTCACCTGAGTTCCATAAAGACACTGGCTTATTTACTTGACCACATATGGTGGAAATCAATGAGCAGGGATGTTAAAAAAATATTATGAAAGTTGTGTCACTTGCAAACACAGTAAACCAAATAATCAAAAACCTTATGGACTTTTAAATCCATTAAATGTTCCAACTGATGCATGGGAAGTAATTGGAATTAATTTTGTCAGTCCTCTGCCCAGATCAGGATGGCTCATACAATGTCATAACCACTTATTGACTAGAATGGTACACTTGGTGCCATTGAGGATTAATTATGATGTGACTCAAGTTGCAGAACTAATATTTGCAGAAGTATACTGGTTGTATGGACTGCCTAAGCAAATCATCTCAGACCATGATGTGTTGTTCACATCTAAATTCTGGCAATGATTGAACCAATTAATAGGAATCAAGACTCACCTATCAAGTGCATATCATCCTGAAAGTTACAGAGCCACAGAACAGGCAAATCAGACAATTACACAAATGATCCACAATTGTGTAAGCAAAGATCAGACCAACTGGGTTTAATATCTACTGGCAATTGAGTTTGCCATTAACATTTCATGTTCAGAATCCACAGGGTATGCTCTGTTCTTTCTAAATAACAGCAAATTAGCCAGAATAATGATATGGAGCTCACCCAAAAATAACCAATATCCTGGTGTTACCAATTTGCAGCGAGAATTAAACATGCACTGATTTCTGCACATGATAGTATCATTAGCACACAAGCCAAACAGATTCAGAATGCAAATTGGAAATGTCAGTTAGCAAAACTTGAAGGAGACTTGGTGTACATCTCCACAGAAAATAGAAGGGCAGAGCTCAAAAGTTGACCCCTAAGTTTGTGAGGCCCTAAAAGACTATGGAAATGGCTCATTTTTAATTGAACTACCAATGGAATTGTAATGACATGGATTGCATCCTACTTTCCGCTCCAGTCTTTTGAGAATACATGTCCCAAATGATGATCAACTCTTTCCAGGATGTACCGCTTCTCAATTAGGGTTGACAGATGTGTTTGACACCAAATGGAAAGTCCAGCAAATAATTTGACACAGCAGGAAAAGAGTCAAGGCCATGTTCAAGGTAAGGTAGCGGCAGTCAGGAACTTGCACCTTTATGTAAGCATCCCAATATAGTAATTTGACCATGTGATGTTTCAAATCTGCTGATTGACAAAAACCTGAGCTAAGTTTCTTATGAATAACACTGCTTGCCTGGCCTTGAATGGCTTAGAAACATATTTTTTATTAGCTTCTGGGCTGTACCAAGCTGTATAAACATGCAAAGGTAGCATCTGTCCATTAATGGAAGAGGCATGTGATGTGAATGCTGACAAATTGTTTCAAATCTTCGGAGGTCAAAATATCAAGAATGTGCCAAATAGTATAAAAATGCCATAGCAACACTCAGAAAACCCAGCTAGAATACTTTGATGTTGACCTTTCTCCTCCCTCAGCACCTTATTCTACCCTCAGGGATTCATTCATTATAGGGCCCTAACTAGGTGAGTTTTTGATGATTGGTCAGGTTGAGGTTGAGCAGAAAGGGTTGCAAGTCAGTGGTGACTTTGCTTATGTAAGGGGTGCATGTTCCTGACTGCCCCTACCTTAGAATGGCCCACTGGTGATCAAACTTGGATCAATTATAAAACTGCAGAAAACCTAGTGGTATTTGATGAATACCTCAAAACCCTAGGAATTCGAGATGTTACAGACCTTTGAGATCCAGAGACAAAGACTCCACAGCAGTTGGAGTTGACAGCTTCATATGCATACTTTGATGGAAAATCACCAGGAAAGAGAGGATATTCAAGAAGAGATCACGATGTCAGAGAAGCAATCATGGCCTAGAGCCACTGCAGAAAATGAGTCAATTGGGTGCAGGATTTCATTTGGGAAATGAAGGTCTTTAGACACCAGCCCCTGACACCCTTTAAAAGACTGTCAACAACTTGAAAACCACTCATCACTTCCTCTCACTGCCAACATTGTTCTGCCTCTTGTCCAATTCACCATACTCCACCTTGCAGTAAAAACTCATATCACAACAATTCAGTCATGGATTCAGAAATTGCACCTGTTTGGGACCTCAACACCATGCTCATCAACAAAGAATGGACCATGTTACAAGTCTGGGTCTCTGACTGGTCATCACCAGCTATACTCGAAGTCAAGTTGATCACATTCTCACATAGAATCTGAAATATGACAATGAAACTGGTAAACCCACAGGTCTCAAATACTTCTTGCTAGCCTTAACCAATCACCCTATTGCCGCTCAACTAAAAAGGGATCAGTTATCATTGAGGTGAAAGATGTTATTGTTCCAACATCATGGATGCTGAAGACATCAAGATTAAACCTGCCGTGTAAAGCTTGCATCTGGGTATAAAGCAAACTCATCAAGATGAAGAGTCTCACAAGCTTGTTCATCCTTTACTCATTGACAAATACAAAAGGGAACAGCAAATGAAGGACAAGAATGTGGTCTGTCATGATAGACAACAGCATGAGAAGCGTCTTTGTCAAACCTGGCATCAAGATTGGAGACAGAAAGAGTTTTTAGAAGAAGACAAACTAATGGACTCTGAGGAGTCTTCTCTGGTTGCTGGTCCCTCCAACTCTGCTGAGTAGAGCCAGTGGAAGGGGGAATGTAACAATACTGGCTATCTGAACACCCCTACATACACACGTGATTTCTTCTTTCTTTAAACAGTCATACTTTCCTAATGCAATCATACATGAGATTGCTCCTCTTTTTACATCCTATCCCAAGGGGGTACCAGACCAGCAATCCTGTACCATGGGTAGGGAGGAAGGGTCAGCTGCCAGGCTGCCAAAAATTTTAGGTGACCCTATGGATTTTTGATGCATTTAGCAGGTCAAATAGATAACTATCAAATGCTGGACATAACTGGCAATGCCTGCTACCTGTTTTGGCTTTGCAAGGGGGTGGCAGGACCCAAATATCCTACTGTAGGTACATCTGGAAATTTCAGCACCTTCCAAGACCCCCTCTCCCCCCTCCTGCCTTATATGGCAATTTCCCATCACATGCCTGTCCCAATTTAGGTCCATAGTGTCTACAGCTGCTATCAACTTGGTATCAAGCAATAAAGCAACTATTTAATTGACTGAAACCTTTCAAATCACCCAACCTGGATCCTGTGATGGTTCCTTTTGTTTGGTTGGTCACATCAGATGCTGTGACATGTCACATTCAAGTAACATTCAAATAATGTCACAGTCTATCAGTTTCTTCACCATTCCTAGACTAGAAAATTGATGTTTTACCTCTATTGGACACAAATACAGTCTCAGAGCCTCAAAACCTCAGAGTACAGTTAGGCACTTTTGACCTGACCAACATTCCCACTGCGACCCCTCTGCTAACATCACGTGTATATCACATGTTTCTAAAATATTTGCAACAAGTGAATCTATTTACGTGTTTCCTCATTGCAAAACTGTGTGGCAACTGTTTTAACTCCCTAACATATGGAAAGCATCCACCAGAGCCTCCTGGGGCCTGACTGTTCACGGCCCAGTTGTAAAAAACCTCTTCCTGACAACTATACCTTCAAACAATGTGAAAGTTGCCGAGAAACTGCTCGAGTATCCACACAGAAGAAACGAAAACAAGACAAGGGGATTGCTGATGAGATTCGAGGTGCTCCGAAGCCTCCTCACCATCCATTCGAAGATTGTGACTCTGACAATGAGGACGATGGAGTGAGTGCTCTCAACTAAATACTAATCAGTTATCTTTAAACCACATCTAGAGCCCATTCACAACATACTTGGACTGCGAAGCCCTCTTCACTGCCTTGTGGGACTCTTCAAAGGACAAGAATATGACTTTTTGTGGTGTGTATGAGCTAGATGCCGATCCTTTGGTCACAGATAAGGAACACACACAGATGACAGCCCAGGAGGTCTGGAAAGTGACAGGTTATCGCTTCAGGTAGGTTTCAACAACAAAGTTATTAAATAATGTCTAACTCACCAACAGAGTTCAGGATCATCCAAAAATGAAAACCGGCCACAAGATTCGTCTATACTGTTCACAAGATGAAGAAAAAAAGCAGAAGGCACACCTCAGCAAGAATCCAAATGCGCAACGAAGGGATAACGTTGGCATGAAACACTATCCTTGTAAAAGTCGGCTGATTGTTTCCTGTCATGAAATCACTGGAAACTGACGGCTCATTAGGGTCTATTGCTGCCACTCTCAACCTCATACCCACTACTATGATGTAGAAATGCCTGCCGCCGCTCTGGCTATCATTCGCGAAAATGTGGAGCATTGCAAGCTGAATGAACTTGTCCCCCGGATCCAGGCGCTATTCCCAAGTGTTACTGCACAGCAAATATACTCTGCATGGGCAAGGATGAGCGAGACCATATGGAAGCGAGATCCAGACCAACTAACTTCAGCACAAATTCTCTTGAAAGAGTATTCTGATGATGTCGATCTTTTTGATGATGTCATTGGGACAGATGGCGTTGAACAAATGTGCTTTGGGATGAAACGAATTCTTGAAGGGCTGAGAGATAAAATTGTGGAGATTGGGATGGATGCAACATGTAAGTTAATTTGCGAACCAAAACTCTTCTCACATGCCTTAGATAACACAAACTCATCTAATCTGGAATTATATTCAATATTGGGTGAATATGACAATGCCGGTTTTCTGCTTACCTATTGCCTTCTAACAACAGCACAAGCAGTTGGTCTTGGGAAGCGCAAAAAGGCTCTTTACGCATGGGGGAAGGTCTTGAGAGACCGTTATGGGATCTACCTGAGATTTCTCCACCTTGATACGAGATTGGAATGGGAAAAGCCCTTTGGCAGCGTGCTAAGATACAGCTTTGCTGGTGGCACATGCGAAAGGCTGTCAGTGAAAGACTGTCAAAAGCGAAACTCTCTACGACACCTTATAAAGCAAAGCACGCCCATGTGGTATTCAGTTTCATTGATCCCCAATTTTTCCCTCAGGGACGGCCAGACAAAGAAGAATACGAGGGAGGAAAAGATGAAGCAGACATTGAAGAGCCAGAACCTGAAGAACCTGAGCTGATGCGCCCCTGGACCTCTCAAACAACGATCCGACTTCCTCCACTACAGCCTCGTGTCACCACAAGAGCGGCTTCCAAACAAAGCACTATGCCACATGCATTCGAGGAGGATTCAGATGCTGAGAGTGAAGATAGTGAAGGCAAACGAACCTTTTGCCCAGAGAAATACTGTGAGACAGTCATCAAGATGCTTGAGGACGCATATTGTGCTCACCCATTAATTCCAGGCTATGCCGCTAATCATCCAGAAGCCATTCATGAGTGGGGAACTCGTCGGATATTTGAATTCTGCAAGGAACATGAATTGCCAGAGCTTTGGGCATATCTTTGGATGAACTGGCTTTGTCCAGAACGATGGCATTTGTGGGCCAGGTCTGCATCTCCAGATGAGATACCAATCCTAAAAACAACCATGATGGTTGAAAGCCAGTGAGTATATATACCGTTCATCGATCTGTCTGAATCTTACCAATTTATTCTAGCTGGCGCCGAATTAAAAAAGACTTTCTACACCACTTCTCCAACCCTCACGTTGACTTGCTCATGTGGATTCTTATCACAAAGCTTGCCCCATCCTACTACTGCAAAATTGACTTGATCCTGCGACCAATCAGCTGCTATCGAGAGCTCCATTCCTGGAGAAAACCTTTCAAGAAGGAATGGAAGCGCTGTGCAAAAGCGCATACTTCCTTGTCAGAAAACAGTGATCGTTATCGTCCAGACCCTCACCACTGGGTTTGCACATGTCCGTATATGGCAAAAAGTCGGTTCCTCATCTGTAAACACCTTGTGCAAGCAGTGCGGGTCACGCATCCAGTGTTTTTCCTAGAGGTTCAACGTCAACGAAAATCACCATTTTGGGCACATGCAAATCTCATACCATTAGAGGAAAATACGTCCAGTACACCACTGGCACAGATCCATTCCATTGATGATTTGGAGTGGGATTTTCAAGACCTCAATCTCGATAACGATGACGATGATGAAGACGATGAAGATGATGTGTTGGAGGACATACAGTTCCAGGAAGACCAACGAACTTTCAAAGAGCGGATGACGGCATACATTGACTTGATGGAAAAC
>QLOY01002158.1:0-57483 GCA_003313965.1 Megacollybia marginata
TATGCACTGAATACTGATTAAATGCAAGTCTATGTAGGGATTCCCACTACCTTTAGGTAGAGGGCTATATCGAGCCCTAATTTAAGGTTTGGCTGGCAATCAGGATTTTGGGTGAAATGCTGTGTTTTTTTTTGGTTCACTCTGGTCCTTATTTTGTTTCACACCACCTGCTCCACTCATCCGTTTTTTCCGTTTTGTTCTTGCTCCACTTAGTCTGTGCTATCCGTTTTTTTTTCAAATGGGTCGGTTCTCTTCTGTGTTTCTTTCTTACCCCCATGTCCTCTTATGTGAACCCCAAATCTTGCTTGATGGTAGGCCTGTCAACTTTGTGGTTGACAGCTCCTATCCATTTTCATCTTGTCCTGCTGAATCGGATGCTAATTCTCCTTCTCATGTCCATTCCTTGTACCCTGACGGTTTCTCGTTCTCAGCTCTTAGCATAGCATAGCTTACAAACTATGTATTACCAGAATCAAAGGTGTTTGTGTTAAAATGAGGGGTAGCGGGCCTTGCCGGTTGAAAACCAGCCCTCAATGTTTATTGAATACAAGTCATTACAAGTTGAATGCAAGTGAAATACCACTCTATACAAGTCAATGCAAGTTGAATGCAAGTCTATATAAGGGTCTGTATAGGTGTTTAGGGCTGGTTTATGCAAGAGGTGTTTGGGGCTGGTTTATAGACACTCAATAAAGTGTAGTATAGGTGTTTAGGGCTGGTCTATGCAAGTGTATACTGGTTATAGATACTATATAGGTATATATAAGCCTACAGAAAGTGAAAAAAGGCACCACCAGCTTTTTTTGAGAAAAAGTGAAAATTTGAGCTAACAAGGCCATATATAGGAAAATGAATACCACCATTAGAATGGCATTGAAAAGGTGCATCTATTTATATCTTTTTCTAGAAAGTTCCCACAGTCATAATCTAACTAATCTTATGGCAATGGCATCAAAAAATCCATATTTAGCTGCAAAAAGTTCCCACAGTTATGTCTTGCCTAATTGGGTCACTTTCATGATCCAATGTCTAGCTTGTAATGGCATTGAGAATCTTTATCTAGCCATACTAATTTGTTAAAATTCCCACAGTCATGATACATTGCCTAATCTAGTCACTCCCATGGTCTAATGAAGACAGATATAGCATATTGTAATGGCATGAAAATTAGCTTCTAATCACATCATGCTCTCTTACACTTGGCCCTTGCCTAATAAGGTCATTCCCATGATAGGGCTGCACAATAATTTTTAGTGATTTTTTGGTGATTTTTAGTGATTTTATTGGATTTATTGACAATATATCTATTTTTAAATGCTCTCCTGCTTGGACCTTGCCTAATAAGGTCATTCCTATGCCAGGGCTGCACAATGATTTTTAATGATTTTTTTAGTGATTTTATTGGATTTATTGACAATATATCTATTTTTAAATGCTCTGCCACTTGGACCTTGCCTAATAAGGTCATTCCGATGCCAGGACTGCACAATAATTTTCATTTTATTTTTAGTGATTTTTTGGTGATTTTATATGATATTTCTATTTTTAAATCCTCTCACACTTGGACCTTGCCTAATAAGGTCATTCCCATGACAGGGCTGCACAATAATTTTTATTTTATTTTTAGTGATTTTTTGGTGATTTTTAGTGATTTTATTGGATTTTATTGGATTTATTGACGATATAAACAAACAATAACCAAGAATAGACCTGCCGGGGTGCCGTGCAGGTGCCTGGCATGCCATGTAACAGTGCCGAGCCTCTGCCATTTTTGGCCTGTAGTGTTTGCAATTGGTTCATGGGCTTGGGTCCTAGCATTTGCAAAGGGTCTACAGCATGGGGTGGTACTGGTGTGGTATGCCTGCTGAACGCATCTTGTGCCTCAACATTTCGATGTCTGTGCTGGGGTATGCACCTTTGACATCTAAAAATACTGCTGTTGCGACTTTACCTTTTCTCCATGCTTTTTTTACTTCGGTTATGAGGGCCATGACTGCGTCTGTCGCACGTCTGCCTGGGCATCCACCGTAGTGTTGTGTGGGAAGGATGTCGTACACTTCACATCCCCAGGAAATGTCTTCCGCAATGCATTTATTGAGTGCTCTGGCTTCACCTTTGGAGAGGACGATGGGCCTCCAGGCTTCGGGATTGTGGTAGTCGTCTTTTCCCGGTTTCTTCAGCACTATTGTTTTGGTTTCTTTCCACTGTTGAGGGTAGTATCCTAATGTGAACGTGGTGCGGTACAGTGGGGCATAGTGTGGGGCGATGATGTGGCATGTTTCTCGCATGAGGTTGTTGTGGAGTGAGCCTGGGTACGTTGCTTTGTGTGGCTTCATGTTTTTGAAGACCCTAGTGACCTGATCATTGGTGATGTTGCAAAATTGCCATGCTGGTTCTGGGTAGGTACTGTCTGGTGGTACATTGGAGGTTGTTGGCAGTGGTGGGAAGAAAGTGTTGCACAGTGTTTGTGCTTTTCCTTTGTTGTCTGCAATGGCATGTTTGTGACCTTGGTTGTCTGTAGATGTCAGTGTTGGCATACGTGCGCGTCCTCCGTCTGTGGACCCCTTCATCATCATCTTGCTGGCTTTCCACATGTCTGCTCCTTCGCTCACTGCTCCCTCTAGCCAGTCTAACCAAAACGCCGCTTTTTCCCTTTTTATGTTGTCACCATACCTGTTTCGAGCTTTGCGGTATTCGTGGTGTACAGGGTCTTGAGGTTGCTTTTGTCTATACCATGAGCTCTTGGCTAGTTTTCGAACCTGGGTGCGTTCTGTTCGCAGTTTTTCATTCCACCAGCGATTTCGATACGGAGTATTTTTGCTGAGTGGGACGTGTTCCTCTTCTACCTTGTGTATTATGTTGGTGAGTGTTTGTAACCTCTCGTTGAATGATTCGATGGTGCGGATTTCAGTGGGTGGATCTATGGTGTTTAGCTCAGCTTCTAGCGCTTTCTTGAGTTCCTCCCATTCTACTGCTCTGTAGTTCCGTCTTGGTATGAAGAACGCTCTTGCTGGTGTGATGTTGAGTTCTAGGGTCATTGGGAAGTGGTCGGTTTTTGTTGGCCGTTGCGTTATCTCGACTTTGCATGCTGTGACGTACGGAACGAGGTTTGGACTGCAGAAGATGTTGTCTGGTCTGGTCAAATTTTTGGTGTTCATTGCTTCGAGCGTAGGGATTGCTGGTGGGAGTGTCATCTCCATTCTGAAGATGTCAATCATGGTGGTCAAGTGATGTGCCTTTTCATTATTAATTAGGTGGGTGTTTGCTGGGAGTTCCCATTTGATGTGGTGTCGGTTAAAGTCTCCCGCCCATACATCCAGAACTGGTTGGCATGTGTATGTCTCTGTTGGGTTGTCCCACAGAAACTTTTCTAGCGCGATGGTGGTGCTGTCATTGTTGCCATTATTGTATATATTGAATAGGTGTATGGTCCCAAGTTGACAGGTAAGCTGGATAGCAGTTATATCGGGGTGTTTGATGCCGATTTGCACCCAACAGTTGGTATCGATGTCGGTGCTGATGAGTGTGTAACTCCTTGACTTTTCTTGTGTGGTGTTGTGGGTTGTGGGGTATATTGGGGACCAGTGAGAATTGGCTCTTGAGTTATTGAGGTGATCGAGGTATGGTTCTTGGAAGGCAATGATGTCGCATCAGGAGTACTGATTGAGCACGTCGTTCATAGATTCAAGGGACTTGTTGGTGTTTTGGACCCAGATTCGTAGTGGCCTGCTGGCTGCTTCCTGTGTCTGTACTTGTTCATGTGTCCTACCCAACATATGCAAGTGGTGTCTGTCCTGATATTTGGATTGAGTTTTGGGTTCGTGTTTCTTGTCTATGTTCTTGGTTGTGTCTGTGTTCTTCTTCCTCTCTAGCAACTTTGTCTGCCCAGTTGGTGCGTCTGTATGTTTCTTGAAGGGTTTGTTGTCGTAAGCCTGGTTGTGGTTGTGGCGGTGGTGGCGCGTGGCTCTGTATGTTTCGATTGTTGCCTGCCCAGAACGCTGGCGGAGCTGGTACCGGTCCCTGTCTACTGGCGTTGTATGGTGGCTTCTGTTGTGGTGGTGGGTGCTGAGTGTTTTGCCCTGGTGCATATTCGTTCCTGTAAGTCATGTTAGTGATTACAATCCCGCTGCCATTGTGGTTCTGTTGTGCCCATGTGGATGGTTCGTTGGTGGCAAAGTATAAGTATCTGTCATCTGGGAATCTTCTGGTGAGGTCTTCAAGTTGTTTGTTGTACGCTTGGCAGTTTGGATCTGCTGCTTTGTGTCCTAGTACTTTGCAGTTTGGGCATCGGAAGAGGTTCGGGTCGGTGATGGTGCATTCATTAGTTTTGTGTCCTCCTGCGCAACGTGTGCATACGTCGATGATTGCCTTGCAGTCCTTTGCTTGGTGGGTGCCGTATTCCGTGCATTTGTTGCACTTGTGGGGTAAGTGAGTCACCTTCCTGACACGTACCATTGTTCCTTCCAGTTGTGCTCTGGTTTCGATCAACGTGTTGGCCTCTTCTCTGGTGTTGAGCCCCATTTGGATGTGTGCTGTTCGTTGTCCTGTGCGTCTGAGATGAGTGGGCTTCATCCATTTGATTGCTCGTATTGCGTGTTTTGGGAGGTTGTTGGTTTGCTCTAAGTGACGTAGTTCGTTTCGTTTTCGATGTCAAACATGACTGGTACATTCTCGAGGAGTACATGGAAAGCATTGGCTTGGGCTGTGGTTGTGGCGCTGAACGTTACGTTGAAGGCATCAAGGGTTTCCTGTCTGTGGAACCATTTTGCTGTTTCTAAACTGTTGGTAGTGAGTAAGACTGCTCCCCTTTTTAGTTTTCGCACTGCCACTATCTTGAAATTGCTTGGCGGGGGGCTATTGACTGTCATGGTTTCGATGGCAAGGTTTGCTTTGCTGAGTATTTCCATTTCGTTGAGGGTTCGTGTCTGTACTGGTGTTCTTGGTTATGAGGACTTGTTTTGCTTGTGTGTTGGCTTTTTGTATAGCAATTTCGTGAAGTGGACGAGTGAGTTGTCTGGCGACTGCTGCCGCATACAACATTTCGTTGGTGTTTACCAATGTAGTGGTGGCATTCGTGGTGTCTGTGTCCTTGGGTAGGTTCGTGGTTGGTTGTGGTCTGGATATGAGCTCTCTGCACTTTTCGTTGAACCATTCACGGAATTCGACCATTTCCGTGCGTATTTCTTTACCTACCGCTTCCGCTTGTTCTTCTAACTTCATCTCGATGGTGCTCCTGACTGCTTCTAGTCTTCTTTCGCCTTCGATTGCGACTTCTTGGATGGCTGCTGTGGCATTTGCTATAATGTGTTCCGTGTCAATGTTTTCTGCTACTATGGCGATTGCTGTGAGTGTTTTCCTCAGGTCTTGATTGATTCTGTTGTCTTTTTTGGTGTCTAGGAGGATTTGTCATATGATGACTCCTATGGTGTTCGCGTCGACGTATCCGTTTTTGTCCAGGAAACCTCTTGCTTCCATATGGTTGTGTGCAGCTACTAGCGACATATCTTCGCGTTCTGTGTTTTTCAGACTGGACGCAGGGGTCTTTCGCGGTGTGTTGTCAGGTCCTATGCTGGGTGTGCCACTGGGTTGGCTTGTACCCATTTCTGATTCCTTGTCTTTCTAGTGACTATGGAGATGAGTATATAGTAACTAGCTACAGCCTGCTCCAGTGGTATAGGATTTTTCGGTGTCCTATTTTTGGTACCACGTGGTTGAAGGTCAAGAGAGCTCCCTGGCAGACCTTTACTGCTTGACTTATCATAGTCAATACAACCCTTGCAGAATGCAGATCACACATGTTCATTGTTGTCACAGGGCAGAAGTCAATCTCATCAAGCATATAGAGAGTAAGTATGTCAAACAACATACTGTATACAGCTGATCAAGTGTTCAGTAACAGTCTAACAGAGGTGAACCAGTGTTTCATTGATTACCCCTGTAACACATGACTTGAACATTGGTCAGCTGCATACATACAAGACCAGACTTAGAATCAGCCCAGAAATCAGCCATAACATCTCCTGCATCAATCCTGCATACAATTAGAGAAATGTGCAGCAGAATTTCTGGTGCAAGTCAACAAATGGAAGAGAAAAGAGATGTGTTCTCGACACGTATTTCTTCATGATCAGTTCCTCCTGCTGGTGATGTAAAGACATGACGAGTTCGTCGTAATTGTAATCTAAGCAAAATCTAAGATAAGAAGATGCTGCCAAGTTCGAGCTTCGACATTGTCAGTTTTTCTATGGATGTAAGTCTATGTAGACGGACTTTGCGCAACAAAAAGAACAGTGTCTCCATTGGTTAGAACTTGAGAATTGCGTATTCGACTGCGGAGGTTATACATATTTAGCGCTCAAAGCGTCAAACACGTGAGCTTTCAAAGCTGCACGTCGACTTGACGTCGACAATAACAAAGAGAAACGAAATGATCTGAGACAAGTGGAGCCGATACTCCACGCGATGATCTTAGTCCGCTGCCAGTGACTGAGACAGTCCAGCCTCAAGGGCTTGCATTGTGCTCGCAGTTGGCAGCGTGCTCAAGTTATCGGAATGCCCCAAATGTCAGACAAAGGACGTAGACTAAGCGCCGTCATTCTGTGAAACGTGTTGTCGCGAAATTCCGTATGCCACTCGCGTATGAAGCTGTACCCGAAGAAATCCGGAAGGATAAGTAGAAGGATCTTCGCAGATTGATCTCATCACGACCATCATGTCCTCGTCGAGAGCACCGTTGACAGCAGCAAATTCGGACTCGTCTGTACATCCCATGTTGCCAAAGGGCGCAATGCCTCCAATGAACCAGCCAAGGGTAAGTTTGCTTTGTGGCCAACTGCCCATTCATAAGAAATACAATTTGAAAGGTCGACTCTCCACCCGCAACTCCGTCTCGTCCTTTGCTCGAAGACCCGACAGCCCATGTACAATTTGCCTCGTATTCAGAAAAGCGCAAATCCTGGAAGAGCCAGTCCTCGCCTACAGGTATTGACCTCTTTCATACGGCTCACTCATCAACTCGCGTATCAGTGACAGACAAGCAGGCATGGGTACCAGCTCCACTCAAGCCCTGGTTCTGGATTCCCTTTGTTGCTATTCTCGTTCTGGCTGCAGTTGGCTTGGAAGTCGCCTTTCATTTCAGTCAGAAGAATCAAGGTGCCTTTCTTTTATTCGGTTTTCTTTCACTGACCCCTGTATAGGCTGGCCTACAAAAAGCGACTTTACACAAACATCCAATGTCTTGCATTATCTCTATGTCAGTTGCATTTTAGCTCAATGTCGTTCACTTATCCGTAGCACAGACACTCCCTCCAGTTATTATTGTCGCAATTGTAAGCACCATCTAGTTCTAGTCATCCTAATCATTGTTCTTAATAACAGTTCGTGGCACTATGGACGTGGACCGACATCGAGATCAAGAAAATGCAACCATACGTCGACCTCGTTGCTGGTGATTCGACACCGAAGCGCAGTCTTCTTCTTGACTACACCAGAAATAGGTCTGCCCTGTGCCGCTCAAATCCACATGTCTAACACTTCCATAGCAACGCGTTTGTCTGGATACGCGCCGCGTCTAACAAGCATTACCTCGTCGTAATGACTACTATAATGGTTCTGCTCAGCTTGAGTTTCCAGCCACTCGCGAGCAGCTTGTTGCAAGTTAGAGATACCTGGTTGCCGATGCCTGGTGAAATCCGGTTTTCTCCCTATCCTCACATTTTCTGACATTGTACAGATATGACCTTGAACAACCTCGCCGCCATTGGGTTGAACCAAGATACCCAATTCGACGATTTAACTTGTGCGTCGCAAGTCTCTTTCCATACTCTGACTAAGGCGCATCAGCCTTCCTTACGGCAGCCGGATACGCCTCGGCCTCTGTTCTCTACTCTCTTCCGGATGCACCATTCGTGAGTGGGCCATATACCGTCGCGCCGTTCGAGGTAATGTCTTTACACCCATCGGGAATTAAATTTATGATCTCGGATAGTTACCGACGGGACTCGAGGACGCCAACAGCACCGTCCTGACGACGAGCACTTCGGCCATCAAAAGTGATCCTGGCTGCAGACCTGTCCAAGTGCGTTCCATGTTATTTTGATGAAACTCTACTGATGCACTACTAGGTGGAGTCGACGCAGAATGCAGATGGATCTTGGTCAAACTCTGCTACATTGGATAACTGTAGTATGAACTGGGTCGTTGATCACAACGCCACATCCCTCTTTGGTTCGTTCGCTCCCTTATAACATTCCATATTCGTTGACAATCAATGTAGGCACCGATGTTCTTCTCTGCAGCCCAAGCTTACCTATCCAGTTCAGCCCTGTTGTATTCTGGTTCTTCACCTATCCACCTGCGGGTGGCATCGCGTCCTCTGCCACATTCTGTTTCCCTACCATCTCACTTTGGGAAGTAACCGTATCTCTGGATCTGGCTTCGGGAAACCTCACCTCCGTCTCCGAAATCGGACCTTTCAACACTAATTCCCCCTTTTCCCAGTTCTCATCCAACGTCAGCGGAGACCCTCTAGATGGTCGCGCGTACAATGGCATAGCGTTCAACCTGACCGATCCAGATCGGTTCGTCCTTGCTAGACAAAATGCAACGGATCTACAATTGCCTGCCGCCGTTTTCCAAGCCGCAGAGCAGAGCTCTTTTGGTCTGCTGGGCGCTTTCCTCAACAATCAGTTTGTTGAGCTCACTAATCAGATCTATGTAAGTAATTATATTCCCTTGGAGATCATCTGGACTGACGTGGCGTTAGACAAACTACATGGCACTTATCGCCAGGAAGGTGTATTTCCTTTCGACACAGCAGCCGAACACGGTCCAGGTCAAAGCTGTACAGCAGAGGGTGTTCCTCAGGTGCGTCATGGTTAATCCGCTTAATGTTTCCATTAGCAGTTTTTAGTCCTTTGGCCACACACCTTCTTGCCGCTGGAATGGTATTGTTAGCTATCGGTGCGACTGTTACCCAGCTCATTCACCGTGTCCATCGCCGTTCCCTTCGTCTTCGTCACGAACCTGGCACTATTGCATCTGCAGTCTCCATCGGCGGACAAACAGGCTTTGGCGAGCTCCTTTCTAACCATCAAAGTTCCAAAGAGATGTATCAAGTCTTGCAAGGAAAGAAGTTTAGGATTGACCCTGAAACTATGAAGATCATTATGGAAGACGAGGATGGCAATGGAGAGTGGGCGAGTAGTCCTACGCGGAAATCGGTGTTTGCTGCTCTCCAGCGAAGTATGACCGGAAATAGGTTTAGTAGAAGACTGTCCAGGGGTTCCCATTTCCCACCGAGTCCAAAAAGTCCTAGGTCCCCGGTGCCAGAAGCAGGGACAAACTAAAGTAGACGTGATGATCTATGTGATCCCTGACATTTGCATTGTACTTATTACATACACTTTGACAATAATAGCGATGTTACGCGCGCGCGTGTTCAAGCAGTTCTCCATGAAGACTAAGGACATAACTATAACTATATTACCATTAGTAAATAACATTAGCGTACGACATAATTTAGTGCGTTGGCAGTCATCCAGTCATCCAATCAATCCACCCACAACGGCTGATGTTTGATATCAGCTTTAGGAGAGTACTGTTTTCCATTATACATGTGTTTTGGCTGAGCTTGCATCCTTAATTTGACACTTCGATGGACTTTGATGACCTCCCTATGTTGGTCTGGTATGTATCGGGGGCGAGCAAGGTTTGAGCTTGATATTTGATGAGCAAAGTTCAGAAACGGTCAGGGAAAACGCACCCAAACCAGCTCTTCCATTGGTTTCTGCTGTTTTGGAACCTGAATTCCATTGGTAGCAGTTCCAAGATCCACCAAGCGCGCCTAAGTTTTAGCTGGTCGTAAAGTGGGGAGAGGCTATCTTTGAGCTCCTCTTCTTCCTCTGTTAAGTGCTCAGAGGGGGTCGTGGGTGCAGATGGTGTGGGTTCGTGTCTTGTTTTTGGCCTTGGCCTGATAATATTTATTAGGTTTTGTCGTAAGGTAGGTTTAGGTTGATATTCTGGCAGGCAGTATTTCTCAACAATATTTTGAGCAAGGAGTGAGATGGGGGGAGGACGTGGTACAATGACATTGGGATAGAGTGTGCTGGGATCCAATCCAATTTCTCGGAGTCGTTCAGTCTCAAACATTATCCCTGTTTGTGTTTTGAAACATTCGCGGATCATCCAACGGAGGGAGATACGAGCCAGCGAATGCCGGGTTTCATTGCGTACAGAACCACCACCGACGTCTACGCAATTATAAGAAACCATGGGAGGATTGACGAAGAAACGCACCAGCATGACATCCTGAGAACCAAACTTCCTCTACATCTGTGGTTCTCCCGTTCACGCTACGGCTTCCGTACTTGGACTCAAACTCATTGAGGAGATTGTCCTCTTGAGATGATTTTGAACCATGTCTGACATGGTTGTTATAGGTGCTGCTGTTTCTTCTCGGTGGTGTGCGGGACGGAGAGTCGACAAGCTTCTCAGGTGTTGAAGTGCCGTCTAGAGCAAAAATCTTTCTCATGATGGTTTTTCGGCGCTTGAGGTGGCGGCAAGATCGGATACTGTCGAACACGAGCTCCGAGTCAGTAGGACGGTTCCAGAGGTTGGCTTTGAACTTGGCTCGCCGTTCATCCAAGGACAGTGCATGCCTGAAGGTACGAACGATGGTGTTTGAGGTGGTGAATGGAAGACGTTTTGGAACGAGTCCTACGGAGCTGACCGTGTCCCTAAACAGATTAGTTGCATTGACACGATAAAGTGCCGACATACCAGACTCCTAAGAAGTCTATCTTTACCTCAATAGAAAAGGCTTTCCTGAAAAGGTTGGACTGATCCCAACCCTGCTGATCAGTTTTAGTGTACATCTTGTACGCGAACGGAATTTGTTGATCGTTATCTGGTGGCAAGAGCCCGACCTTGTGAAGCATGCCAGCGAGACTGTCAACATATCCGAGTCAGTTGACTGGCAAGCGTTAATCTGTCTGTCACACCTTCTGGCTGTATATGCTCCTCGTGAAAAACCAAAGATGGAGATTCGGTCACCGTCCGTGTCTAACAAGGGTTGAGAGAGGAAGAGACACGTAAAGAAGTCGCATACAATTCTGCATAAGAAATTTGTACCCATCTGGGCACGAGTTAGCCATGTCCGTTATGGGAGGGAGAGTAACATACCCATGACATGCGCATCGAGGTCGAAAGCCAGTGCTTGGTCAAGTGTCTACAAAAGTGAGACAGGGTCAGTAGTAGAAAAGCTTGGTTACCTTGCGCAGCTTGGTCGTAAAGGGAGACGCGATTTGGGGGCCTGTATCTGACCCGATTCCCGACTTGATATTACCAATTAGCGGGGCACGTTAGATGTCAGCTGGAGATTGTACCTGGTAATAAACCATCTGTTTGTTCCTATCATCTTTCTTGAGCATAGAAAACAGCTGGACGATGTTTGAATTGTCGGCGTCAAACTGGTCACCAGTGCCGTCGAAGCATAGGACAAGTGTACGATTCGTATGCTGGGGCGGAATAGTTTGAGGCAATGGATACGGTTTGTGAGAAGATCTGTCTTCAAGAGTGGATGATACAGATATAGAAGAGTCAGTGCGATCGGGAACGAGAGTTTCGGTCAAAGACACTCCACGGTTCAAGGTGGACATTAGGGAACAGAGAACAGGAAATAAGGTAACACAGAACAGGAAACAAAGCCAGCCTTTTAAACGCTGAGACGGGATTTTCTAAGCGCAGACGCGAGCGGAGATTTGAGCGAGATTTGGCATCTGATCCCTGAAAACATTCCGACGGTCTGACTCAATGATCATACTCGAGTCCGGAAACCTGGGCGCCTCCATGGAGTTTCGGTATCGAACTGCCACGAGAACACCATCGGACACACAGTTCAATCAGACCGACAAAGACTTGGTCCAATGCGGACGCTATTAATAAGTGGCGTGGATCTGACGTACGGACACAAAAAAGGCAAGCGGCGTCTTCACCGCTACGACGACTCGCAGAGAGGCCATGTTCGACGGTCTAGTACAGAGACAAAGGTATCTGAAACACAGGCCTCACCATGAAACAGCTCCCCCTGGTGTTACGAATCCTGTGCTCCGAAACTTCCTGAAGTAATCAAACTTTGCCGTGCGAACAACGTTCGTGTCGGATCATTTTATTTTCGCAAGTCACAGTTCTAACTTACAATCTTAATCTAGTTATCGAGCATATTACGATCTCTGTACATGCTACGTATCCTGTCGAGCGTTAGTATTACACAACTCATCAGTCAGTTCAACCACAGCAGGTCCTTTCGTGACGTTTCCTAGCATCAGGTCTTGAAAGCATCTGTCCGCACTGCGAACATTGACATCTTTCTTTCGTGTTCGAGTGCTGAGATGTCCAATGTCTGTGCATGTCTGCATAGCGCGTAAATCGCCTAGGACATACAGTGCACTCGATATTGTCATCTCTTTTGCCACTGCGTTTACGAGCTTCAGTTGAGCTCAAAGCCATGGCGGAGAACGGGGCATATGGAGTTCTGAACACGTCCGTCTTACGGGGACGCCCTCGTTTCCTCTCAGGAGGAGGAATCAAACCTACCTCCTCAACGTCGCTGTCGGTCGATGCCTCAGAATTGAGACCACTGAGACTTTGAGGTGGAGAACGGAGAGGGGATGGAGTTTCAGAGACTACGTCTGGCTCCGGAAAAGGTGGATTTTCAACAACAGCCCTCATTGATTCAGTCTCGATATCGGCTTTGTCCGACTCTGCAATCGGAGGCTCCACGACGATTTCCGGCCATGCGGAATCAGCTGCAAAACATTCTATGCTCTCTAGGTCTTTTAGGTACGGTTCTGAGTTTGGGGCTGGCTCTTCCGAAAACTCGCGGGGGTTCGACTCCAATGCCTCATTTATCATCCAATCCATCTGTGTATCACCATCAGCTTGTTACACAGAGATGGACAAGAAGAGACTTGCAGACTGGAGGAACTCGGTCCCCAATGTACATGGAAAATCGTATAGCACTTCATCTTCACTGCAAAAATTCTCAGTCGCGAAACGTATCCAACAGCGAGCGAAGCATACAAATCTGGGTAGGATGCACAACACTCTGAAAGATTACTATTGACGATGTTGATCAAAACGAGATAACATAAAGGAAAAGTAGCTTACCAGCTAGTATGCCCGAGGACAAAAACCGTAGGGCTAAATGGGATGGTGAGACTCATTGCAACAGCAGTGGTTCGTATCTCTCTTCGTCGGGAAGGTCCATCTTTATACTTTCCCTGCTTTTGTTTTTCCATCTCCAGCCTTCTGAACCAGTTGCTTGAACTTGTTTACTGTTGGGGGTCCAAATCACTAACCTTCTTGCCGGAACACAATAAGATTTAAGCGAGGTCATTTCACTGCGTCTGTGTCGCCCGCCAACCTACCAGCTTACATAGACGAATCCAAATCTGAGGCGCTGCAATTTTTGATCGCAAGCAAGTGAAGGGAGGTAGTGACAGTCAATAGATTGTCAATGCAGCACTCCGCACATGTGACGATCAATAATTTGAAGCGCCAGAAGAACAATAATGAAGCTCTTGACAACAGCTTGACCAAAAAAAGGAATGGGAGCCTCGTGTCATGACCAGAGTTCGGAAGGAAATCATTACAGGAAAATATCCATATTGTTCTTGCTTTGTCCCCTCGTTGAGACTATGTTCGACGCTACAAGGAGTCACCCAAATGCAATACGAGTTTCTCAGATTGAAAGCACTCATGAGATTGAGTAGGAACCGCAAACTTGCCTACAGACGGATAAGAGAATAGAATACGCAAATTGACCGCAGACTCAAGTAGACAAACAAAACGAAATAACATTCGGTTTATGTAACATTTACTCGGGTCCGAGGTAGAAGTACGAAACACTAGAGGGTGCATAACCATTATACGTAGAAAACCTAGGTGTAGGTGTGCAATAATTCACTGAATGATAAGTTCCGCTAGTCTGGTCACATAACATCCTCGAGACGCCTGCCCCGATGGTCCAGGCCAAAGAGATTCGCAAGTTCTCTGACGGTAAGTTCTTGATGATTGTCAGATCGCTTTTCCATACATCGAAACTCGGAGACTCACTGCCAAGCTTTTTTGCATTTCCCTCTCCCAAGCTCCCATCAGCAAGATCCTGTTTGCGTAGCTGTAGTTGAAGAATACGATCTTCAACTGTGCTTGAAATAACTAAGCGACGAACATCGACAGCTCTCGTCTGGCCCAACCGATGAACCCTGCCGGCGGATTAGAGAAAAAAGTACGTTTTAGGTGTGCTGACCTATCGAATGCTTGGGATTCAACTGCCTGAGACCAACCCAAGTCAAGGGAAATGACGTTGTTAGCACGAATCAGATTGAGGCCAACACCTTAAAACGTGTGTCACATTGGGCGCAAAGCAACTATAGATCCACTGACCGCCACACTTCAGAGACATCAGCATGACTCGGACCTTCTCGTTGGTCATGAACGCACGAACGGCCTGGTCGCGTTTAGGACGATTCATGTCACCTTGGTACCTGCCAGAGTCAGCCGAGATTATCGTATAAGCGGTTCAACGAACTTGACGTGGATAATGCCCAGCTCCTCTAGGTAATCACTGACAAGGGAGAGGCAGCTCGTCCATTGAGAAACGACAAGAGTCTATCATCACCATTGAGATAATTTACTGGATAGGAGCATTTGCACCAACCTTTTCATCAGGTTTTTCCTCCGCCAGAGTCTTGATACGTTCCATCATCCACTGTAATGGCAACTAAGACCTAGACACAATCAAGCTGATACTTGACACACCTTCATCTTGGTGGACGGTAAGAAACGGGGCAGGAGCTGGATAGCTTCCGGACCGAGCTTCTTTTCCTGGGCTTTCTTCTTCCCAAAGATGATGTCTGTATCCTCGGGGGTATCTGTGATGTCCTCGTCGTCGGAAACAACAAAGGCCTTGCGCTTTGCATTCTTCATTTCACGGCGAGCATCTTTCTCTTCCTCATCCTCGTCGCTCTGGACGATGAAATCAGAGAGATCATCGTCCTCGTCCTCGTCCTCTTCGCTCGCTTCGGTATCGGAATTGAGCAGAAAGCTGTCAGCAGGTTCGCGACGAAGCCGCTTTGGGGCTTTTTTCTTGCCCTTGCCCTTGCGATTGGTCTTCCTTTTGGTACCATCTGCCATTTGTACGTCATCGTCGCCGACCGGAGGTGGGTTCAGTTCCTCGTCGCTAGGTTCGAACACATAACGAGCGAATATCTTCTCCTTACAAACTGCAGTGCGACAAGAAGGGCCTGAACATAGAGTGAGGTCAGTGTCAACTGATCGAGATCTCGAACGTACAAGGTCGCTCTTCCGCTCGCAATTTAGGGGCATCAGCCCCGGCTGGTGCTCCTTCAGGAACCGGCGTGTTAAGGACATCGGCTGGAAAGGAGCGTTCACTGACAAGTCTCCGGGAACAAGAATTACTCACTAATGCATTCGCTGCAGAAGACGTGTCCGCAGTGCGTGACCACAGAGTTTGTAAAGGCTTGCAGATATTAATTTGATTCCTCCCCAAAGTAGATTCACTGACCATCAAAACAGATAGGGCACTCCTCGTCCTCGACTGTGGCATCAGCAGACTCCTTTTCGGCGGCCATTCTCTTTAATACTGTTTCCTTGAAGCGTGCTTTCATCTTGGCGACGAATTCAGGTCCTAGAGTGCGTCTGGCCCGAATGAGGTCGGGGTGGGTACCGCCTTCGGCGTCTTTCGAATGCTCTTCGAGCTCTTCTGCAGTGACAAAAGCATTGCCGTTCTCTTGAATGAGCGAAGGATGGGAACAAATTTGTCGGAGACGAAGAAGCAAGACCAAGACTTGGCTATAGTTTCTGTACAACTCTCTCAGGAAAACATGTCAAAGGGGATGTGATGCATACTTGAGAACAGTGCCGGCCCGTAAAAATCTATTAAAAGTTGCTTGACTGTTCTTCTCAACCTAGCAAATTATTAGACTTATGAATGACAGCTCGAATGGAACCTTTGCTCACAATGTCGTAGACCTGTCTCTCTTCATCCATAAAGTCCAACCTCACCAGGTCAATGCTCTTAGATGGAAGCTCGATCAGCTTCTTGCCATCAAGCATCGAGTCTTTCATACGACGAAGAACGAAAGTAGTGAGAATGGCCTGAAGTCTTGTAACAGCCGCATTTGCTAAAGTAAATGAGCCCATGCAAGAAGAAGGTCGTGTAACTTACGTTGTTTCTTTTCGAGGCCCCCGATATGATGTTGAAATTCAGTGAAGTCATACCATGGTCTTATTCTGAGGAAACGAAGGTATGGATAGACATCGCTAAGGGAATTGATGATTGGGGTTCTAGAAGGAGGATTTTAGACGGAGATGAGATGCCGAGTCTAGATTACCCTGTAAGACACCATCGATATGTAGAATCCAGCTCCGTCACGGCACGCGAAACTCCTGGAGCAATGATGAGTGCATGATGATAGGGATTAACGCGACTGCTGACGAGTTTTTTTATTACGAATGCACTGAGCTTCGTCCAAAACTACTCGATAAAACTCAACTTGGAAAAGAAGTCCTTCTGAAAGAGATGAGAAAGATGAGGAACAATCATCAGGTAAAGCGTATGGGACTTGCTTTCTCTTTTCTTGTCCCTTTTAGGAGCCTCGTCAGAATCGGAAACGATGAAACCCTCCCCCTGCTTCTTCTTTTTCGCTTTCTTCTTCATTTCCGTCTCGTAGTCTGGCCACTCCAAAGCCATCGTCTATCATTGAAATCAAAAAAAAGCTGCATGAGGTTCCGGATGTCGCACCTGGTAAGTGGTCAAAACCACATCATATTTGAGCAATTCCTTTTTAGATCGGACTTTCCCAGAGCCTTTGGAGAGTATTAGTGGATGGATTGTCGTACACATGAACGTACCGTGATAGATGAGACACTTCAGGCCTTCATCTGTCTTTAATTCTATCTCAAGCTTCCACTGGTCCATGAGAGCAGTGGGAGCAATGATTAGGGTAGTCTTCCGAGCATCTGTCGGCGTATTCTTGACAAGGAGGGCGATCCTATGGCGATGGTTAAAAGCATTGACGACAAACGACAAAAACATACATTTGAACGGTCTATACGGCCAAATAAAAAATAAAACGAGTGGACGCAAGTAAAGTATGATCATACCTTCCCGAGACCCATGTCGTCACCAAGGCATCCGCCTTTAAGAGGGCCTTGCTCCTTATCCAACATCCAAGCAACACCGATAGCTTGGTGAGGCATCAACGCTACTGTCATTTTGGGCAGAGGATTGTAGATGGTGTGTAAGCCCAATTTTTCGATGGCTTTGTCAACACTGGCATTGCCATCAAACTGCTCTGCGTTTCCAGCTACGAGGAGGAAATGGTCGATACTGAAGATCGATGTTAGAAAGTGACTTCGTGAACGATGATTGCCTACTCGTCTGCCTTTGCTCGGGGACCCTGGAAAGTGTCCCGGCCACGACCAAAGAAATTTCCTTCATTGTCGAAGTTGTCAAGATCACCACCGACAGGTTGAATGGGACCTATAACATCCAAGGGTTTGGACCCTGAGGCTGCTGGTGCCTTGACGACGGGGGGGAAATCGAATGAAGTCGATGATGATGCAGGAACAGCCCGCTCCATCTTGGGCTGAGCAGGTCGAGCATTAACATCAGCAAAAGCCCCTGGCATTGTCCGATCCATTATGGGCTGGAAGGCACTCGGCATCGGGCCACCCGCTTGCATATGGAAGGCCGGAGGAGCAGGATCATGCATTGCATGAAGGTTGTACATGGGAGGGACGTGGTTAATAGCTTGTGTGTACGCTGGGTTCATGCCCTGTATGTTGTAAGCCGGATTCGGATTCATGGGTTGCATGTTATATCCCGGGGGAACGGGTAGCGAAGCGAGCTCGGGTTTCGGCGGCATGTTGCGCTTCTGGGGAGAAGCTGCTGGAAGTTGAGACGTGTAATTGGCCTTTTGCTGACGCAACCGTATCAAGTCGTGTTCGTACCTCCCCATTCTCGTCAAATCGGCCTTGGTTTTTTTTCTCTTGGCTTTGGCTCTGTCCAACAAAGTCTGGACGTTTGAGATCGCAGACTGCGTAGTATTGATCGAGAGTCGCAGCTGCTCAACGGTAAGTTGACCGGCGACGTTATCGGAGGAGTTGGAAGCAAGGACAGGGCGTTTATTTGGAGATTCGACCTTGGTCATTTTGACCTGGGAAAAGGCAGCGGGAGAATCATCGCTGTCAACCAGAGAGCGCTTGCCAAGCACAGCTGCAGTAGGTTCTGATTTGACGCCCGTCGAGTGAAGACGAACCAGGCTGCTGCGACGCGGCTCTGAAGTTTCCTGTTTGATCACCAATGGTTTCGAACCAGCACTGGGCTTGGAGAGGTCGATGGTTTTAGGTTTGGTCTTGACTATCTTCTTTGATCGCTGAGATTGAGATCAGTATCGACATGATCCATCATTGTTGGAAACGCACATCGGAATTGCTATTGGCCTCAGTCTTGACACGCGCGTGGCGCTGCTTTTGATGTGTTGGATGACTGGCGATGTGGGCCTGAAATTTTTTTTATTAGGTGCAATCACAGATGATGAGTACAACTGACGCGATAACTAGTCAAACTGCCAACGCCATCTTTCTTTCCACCGTCGGAAAGTTTGTCATTGCGTTGAAGTGGTATGGGCACACTGCCACAACCTTGTTCTAAACAGACAATTTGACCATCTAAAGAGAAAAAAACGCGTCAGCAACGCGCTGCGCGTGTGGCCTATCGACATACATCCTCTTTTAGGCTCAGGGATGACAGTGAACTATTAGGGGTCAAGTCAGGAAGTGGCATTGTGTGTGTGCAAAACCCATACATTGGAGTCATAGGGATAGAAGTTCAGATGGGCCTTGAGCTCGTCGACATATCCTTTAGGCAACGACGGCGGCTAGAATTTTACGATGAACGACAATGATCAGGATAGAAGCCGTGGACCTACAGAGACTGTGCTCTTTATATTTAACGTTTTTATGGCGAGTAGGCTCAGGTTCTGATTGTCCATATTGGACATGGTGGTGGTGGTTGAGACGAAAGGCTGTAAAGCGCGACGGGGTCATTTTATTCGATCCCACGGTCATTGTTTGGCGCGCGTTTTATGTCACGTGGTACGTGAAGTTCAAATTTTATTGCCAAGTTAGTCCAATTGTGTTTAGAAACGCTTCTGTGGTGCTGGAAAGCTGGTCGCAAAGATCTGGGTCCAGCGCACGTGTACTCGGTCTGGCTATTCTGCCCGTCGGCATGCTCGCGAGATAAACACCTCTGTACTTTTCGTTTTCTTGCTTCACCTTAGGGCTGGCTGCTGCGAAGACAGGGTTGTACGCTCCAATATCAACAGTAGTAATGGCCACCTTCACTGCAAAACCCCATAACCAAGGCAGTGGCCATTTGTGCGTAAAGGTATCCACTCCACCTGGATGAACAGCTAGAACTGTGATTGGAGCTGGAGGATGCATTGCTTCCAGGTGTCGTTGAAGGTGCCTTGTCCACATGACTTGCAGGAGTTTCGTATGGCCTGTAGGACAGTAATCAGGTCTGCAAAGTCGAGATTATTTTGAATGAAATAATTTGCGCACAGTATCGCATAAAGTCAGCGAACGGGTAGAATGTGAACTGGATACTGAGGTCCTTGATCTCGCTGAATTTACAGTGAGGGGTGAAGAAATGAGCCGCCGATGCTACCTGTCAAGTATCCAAATTCGGGCAGACAGAGGAGGTGAGATCTTACATTGACAATTCGTACATCTGCATCAGGCTGGCGGGCGGTTTCAATCAATAAAGGCAGAAGGGTCTGCGTGAATACGACTGGAGAAATGTAGCTGCAAGGGTTGAGCATTGTTGTCATAGTTTGCAAGACCCTTCACTTGATCATAACTATGTCCGAGACGCCTTGGAAATTCAATAAAAAACCGTTCATACTACTCGATACATACCGTCAGAGGTCAACGCGTACGGAGAGCCTAAACTGCCTAGAGTCGAAACATAAGCTTGCCGCGCAAAGCACTCACATTCCGGCGTTGTTGACTGCGTCAGAAAAGCAATAAGTAAAAGTCCATGCATTATAACGTACTTAGGACATCCAGTCTCTTCTCCTTGACCATGAATTGTTCAGCCGACGTCTTGGCTTCTCTGGGATTGCTGAGACCCAACTTGTGCCATAAGGCTTTGCCACGAAGGCCTTCCTTTTGCAACTCCTCGATAGCTTTGGCTGTAGTAGCTTCATTTCGTGATGCGATGTATACTTTGGCACCCAGGCGAGCCAGATGCTTCACAGTTGCATATCCGATCCCGCGGCTGCGATCACGTCGATACGATCAATCTGATCACACTAATACTTACTTGCCGCCAGTTACAACAACAACTTTGCCTTCAAGGTCAGGCAAGTCGCGAGGGTCGAAATTTCGAGACACCAAACAACCCATGAGCAGAGTGATACAGCCGTGACTTCAGAATCAAGTTGCTCTTTTTGGCATTGTCTTTATTCCTAATTTGATTATACAAGTGCCTAAGCTTCTTACACCTCTTTCAAAAAGTCCAAGATGACACCAAAGTATCTATACGAAACCAAGTGAGTTGAGTGTCAAGCGTTGGAAATAGAGCTGACTTGTCCGGTTCCTCGTACATTGCCAAGTGAGTGCTATTTTGCAATTCAACCCACTTGATCTTGGGTATGTGCTTGAACCACGGCAATACAGAGATTGGCTGCACCTCATCCTGAGGTGAACTAATCAAGAGCGTAGGGTAGGGTATCTTGTGAATGATGTCTATCACCGACCACTTATTCTGCATCAATGTTCCGTTAACATTGAATTCAGATGGACCGAGCCTACAGTATTGAATCCCACATACGCAGCATAGGAAAATGCTCAACTCACATCGTCACATAAACAGTGGGATTCTCCTCCACAGCCGCAAAAGTTGCATTGAGTTCTTCAGGCCATGGATCCACAGTGCATATATGTTTCTTGTAGAATGTCATCATGCCTTCCTGATACTCGGGGGCATGAGTAGTACCCTCTGCTTCGTGAGTCCTCAACATCTTGACAAAGTCTTGGGGAAATTTGTTCAAGAGATCGTTTGTTCCTTTCGTGAAGAGCTCAATATCCGCAGGAGAGTTGGCAATGACGAGCCGCTTAAGACCCTTCGGTGTACGCGCTGCAGCATAATGGCCTCCAAACATTCCTAGTATGGTCCTAATGAACGAGATGTCAGAAGGGTTTAAGACGCTTACCACCCCACGATTGTCCCAGGAGATCGAAATCGTCGTAGATCTCAAGGTGCTTAAGAAGATTATCCAATTCGTCGAAAAAAAGTTCTGGCGTCCAGAATTCCTTTGGAGCATCGCGAATGTGACTGGACTGGCCATTCCCGAGTTGATCGTAAAAGATTACAGGGATACTGCCAATTTCCGTTCGACGTTTCTGCAAGTTGGATGCTTGGCACTTACTTTGCTCTGAAGAACAACTCCTTATGCGGCAGCATGCTGCAGTTCTGTTGGTCATCGGTAGAGTTAACGAGGTATAGCGTACGCACTAATGATGCGTCATTCCTGGACCACCATGCAGGGCAACAAGCGGACGGATGTTACCTCTGAGGTCTCCATAGATTTTGTACCATGTCTGATATATTTTGTCTCCAACCTTCAAGTCTGCTTTGCCTTCTGTCGGGGACATGGTGATCTTAAGGATGAGAAATCAACCTGTTGACCGCTGCTCAAGTCAGTCAGATCACGCGTTTCCAGATTCGTGAGGACGCGACACATTGCGACATGTATCATCAGAATAAAATGCGGCGATTCTGATAAAATGGTTCCCACGTGACCTTCAGAAACTTTACCCACCTATTCATGTCTCAGTAAGCCATCAGAGTAAGATGCAGGTAATCCTATAAATGCGAGTTTGTCGTGACGCAAACTTGAAACGTCGGGCCCCATACGTGTTTTTGATATCGTGATATACTTACTATACATTATAAATACAATAGTCGTGGCTACACGCTATCTCCAAAGGACTGCTCAGGTTTACTGACCGACATCTCCATGGTGTCAACCTGACCGTGACGTTGGAATCGTAGTCTGGACGGCCCGACAAAACTGACGTGCGTACTGAAAATATCAGCCGAGGTAGTGTTTGACCAAGCTTGCCCGGATGCTACGCGATAGATGATCAGAAGAGGAGCAATGATCTGCAGATGAGAGTGAGGATTCAAGGCTGTAAAAAGTTTGGTCAACTCTTACCTGCACCTCACCCAGTGCCTGCACGAATGTATTTTGAATGGGGTTATTGATGGCAAAAGGTATCAAGAACAAGAGGGAAAATAATGAGTAAAGGAACGCAGATTCGATAAGCATCGCAGCAATGCTTGTGTACTGTCGCCCGTATCCTTCTCCCAGGGAACGAGATACATGCCAACGGTAGATAAGCAAACGAATAACAATTGCAAGGGTCATGGAGATGTTCAGGACCAGGGATAAACAGAAATATGGAGCAGTAAAGTTGATAGTGCTTGACGCCCATGGTGAGGACGAAGGTGCAGAAACTTGGACTAGCCAGCACACTCCCATCGCTGGTAATATGAGAGGATAGTTGGTAGATCCCACGCTTCACTTACTAAAGGATGCGAGGTAGGTGCCGATCGGGATGATCATAACAGCCCAGGACGGAAAGCGAGAATTGAGATAGATGACCGAGAACCTCCAAACCTACCAAGATCTAGTGAGTGACTAGTAGAACTGAAGTCGGACGTGGTACCACCACCGCATCGGCAAACCAATTGGCTAGAACAAATGCCACATTCCCCATTTCATCAATTGGAATAGAAAACTCGACCTCCTCAAAATTTGCTGGGATCAGTGTTAGAGATTTCGAAGATATGATCGGACACTGACAAGGCCCGCCTGGAAATAACCTATAGTCGATGTAACTCAGTTCCGTCATTTTTGCGGCAGCACCGACGTAAAGAGTTCCAAAGAGCAGCATAAGGGAGATGTAAACCAACCAAAAGGCTTTCGACTTGTAGCTGCCGCTAGCCCTTGTTGAAACGAGGATGTGAGCAGTGTTTATGAATAGAGCGAGGACCACTCCATAGCCCACGGCAGTAAGAACCATGCCTGCCAGCCAAGTTCTTTCGTTGAACAGAACATCAGGTGCTTCTGGCGGAATCCAACTAGGATCGAAGGAAGACATGGACGAAGAAAGGAGAGAAGTATAGAATTCACGCCCTTTGAGAACCCTGGTGACACAGAACTTCGGCCCCTATTCTGAGGCTCACTTATTAGATACACGGTCCGGTCTCAGAGAGCATCTAAGACAGTTTTGTTAAAGAGAAGAAGATCAGAAGACATGGTGCATTTCAGGGAACAAGAGATTAGGTAAGATTAGGTAAGATTCCGAGACCGGCAAAACCCGAGTCAAAAGCACTGTCAAAGCGTCTATTGTACAGCTCATCTTCTACCATGATGCATGAACGAACAAGTTCAGAGACTCTTCTTCCTGAGGAACACAGTTTCGTTGACAAAGACTCTGGATTTGACAAACACTGTGCAACATGCCACTGCTCCCACCGAGCTACTCATATTGTGCTTCGGCGTAGCGTAGTATACTGGGCTATTGGACTCTGCGTTCTCTGTACACTGGTCAATTTTGCTGCGATGCTGTCACTGTCTCTAGAGTTTTCTACGCCTCACACGATCCATCCTGACGACTATCATACACTTCGACGACCGTCACCATTCATTGGTCTCGACAAGATCGATAGGTCTTCATTCAACGTACCACCGAGACATATCATCAACTATCCTCAGTTGATTGCTCAGGTTGACGCCCAAAACCCGAGCATGGTCTTCGACTCGGACCCTCTCCGACATATGACCCATACAGGGAATGTTTCACCCGAGGAAAAGCGCGTCAAAGTCACAGAATCAGTGCGTATCATCATTCGACTCGTACTATGTCTTATGTTCTTTGTAGATATCTACCATTGCGCAGTTCAGAGTGATTGATTTTGGGATGGAGCTGTGCGAAGTAAAGCTTCGCTTCCACACAAATGCTTCGCACTTCACGGAGCCGTCCATGTTATCCCTTTATCGTCTGGACTCTGTGACACCTCTCAATGTCAGGAGTCTTTCCCATAAAGCTCGCCCCGAGCGCATGACGAAACTGGGCAACTTTATTGTCTCTCCCACAGATACCGTCTTTGATTGGTCTCGAAACTTGACTTGCCATTGGGATCAAGTGCTGACCTTTGAGCTTGCCTGTACCTCTGATCGTGATGGGTATCGGGCTGAAGACTGTGGACTCGAATGGTGGCAAAGCAAGGAGAGCGAGGATCCCAGCATGGGTATGCCCTTTCAAGCTTCAAGTTTTGTCTTTGTTCTGACGAGTTTTTCCAGCAATTTACATGATTCAGCACTCCACGGTGTAGGGTTACTTTAGTAGATGTACTTGAATTATAATTATTACATAACGTAAATAATTGTGGTCACAAATGTCACAATATTATAATAATCTAATTCCAATATTTCCTCCATTCTGTAAACTTGTCCCAGGCATCATCATGCCGCGAGTATGCTGCTTCCCAGTCGACGCACACTACCTCTGGACCAACTCGATCCGTCTCGAAATTCCGTTCCATAAAGTCGCCGTTTTCCAGCGTATCCGCAGCCTTGCATAGCATTGTCTGCCGCAGGTACTGCAGGCAGTGATTGACATGATGCGGCGTAGCAATCTTGTCGTTTTTGTCAAGAAGGGCCATATTCAGTTGGCGTATGCAGTGAATCTGGTGATAGAATGTTGCCAAAAACGAACGGCGGTCTGTTCCTAGATGGTAACGACCCAAGCCACCAGGATATCCCGTCAATGTTTCCCATTCTCTGAAGCTGAGAGGATCGGATGCATTGAACAAATAATGTGATGTCTCTTGCAGTGTCATGCTGGCCAGCGGTAAGTCCTCTAGAGCTGGGTTCAGAAACGGAAAGTCGTCTCCAATGTATGTATATTCTGGTTCGTGCCTCTTTTCTGCTCATCCAGTTAATCACACAATCTGCCAGTCGTCAACAACTTACTTATCAAGTTTACGACCCTGGTCACTCCAAGCATGGTCAATGCAACGTTTAGACCGGCGAGGACGACAAAGATGTTTCGAAGCCGCAAGGAAGGCATTCTCTCAACGAGCGACAGAGGCCCCTTAGATTAATAACCAAAGGCTGTTACTCTCGGGTTACTACTTGATTTGATCATTCGTGCCATCAAATCTAATTTGGACAAGTTAATGGTCATCGGAGATGAGGGAACTCCATCACAGTGCTATGCTTGGTCCTGTGCTTGGTCCTGTGCAGTCTCATCTCGCCAAACACGGACAATTCCTCTGACCTTTACTCTTGCTCTCAATGCGTACCATGTCTCATAGCGGGCCCAAACGACTTTCCAGTGAAATGGTTACGATATGTTTTCTAGCCGTTTTCACTACTCTCATCTCAGCTATGGGTGCCTTTGTGGCCTTTCACTTACAAGCTTTGACCTCTCATCGCCACACACATTGTATGTCTTGCAGTTGGCTTCAATGCTATTATCTGACATTCCCTATAGCCGCGGGCCTACATTTCTCGCCCCGTTCAAGTGAATCAGTCGCGCTGCATATTGACGGCAGCGCGCACTATGCTTTGGATGCCGTCGACAGTGATAAAGAATGGTCGAGTCTGCTGCCATCCGGGGGTCACGTGGTCCACATATCGCGGGAGTCAGGCAGTGTCGAAAAGCATACAGTTACTCTGTTCCACCAGATGCGTTGTCTCGATGTCATTCGGCACGAGTATAACGCCGCCACCGGCAGACCTTCGCCACTCGTGAAGCATTGCATGTCTTATTTGCATCAAATGCTTCTTTGCCAGCTAAATCCCAGCCTGGAATCCACAAAGAATGTTCTGGGCTCGGTAGAACGTAGCTACAATGCAGTATGCAGAGACTGGACTGGACTGTACGACGAAGCGGAACGAAATTACGCTAGCTACATCGCGTACGCAGGTGAATCCTTTCACAGCGCTTAGACTACTATACTCCTGAAACGGAAACGTCGCCTTTTTCGATTTCGACGCCACTCATAATAATTGTGCCTTGTTTTTGATTTCGCTTTGTTAGTGTGAGCCCCGCTGAGTTGGCAACATATCATCTCTGGGAAGGAATCTTGCCAAGTATGCCTTTCCTTGGCCTGCTTGTTTAGCGTCCGTTCTAAACACACATTGTCAAGTAAACACCCACACTCGATCTATTCTTCTGGTCACCAATTATCCCCATTTATGCAACGTCTCCGCCCGTTATTGCTTTCTGAAACCATGTTCTCTCCTTGGATACGTCTATTCATAAGGATGGCTGACAGATCGCGAGTATCAATTTGTCGCGTGAAGGATCTCGATAATGGTCGTATAACCGCGGATACAGCGCCCATCGTGGAGTCCTAGGATCCACTGTGCGCGCTGCGATTCAAACATGGAACAAGCCGTATCCTTGATTATCAAGATCCTTATCCGCTATTGCATTTATCCACTCGACTTGGAACATGGACGTACACAGCAATCTCCCCCGATGTATGATGAATCTATGTTCGGATTGAACGGTCAGTATTCGGATGCGTGGAGGAGTCAAACATCCTACGAGGGATATTTATAAATGCCAGGCGTAACTCTTCCACTCCATTCCAACTGACTGTACGAGTAAGGATGTTGATGCGAACCCTTCTTGCAATCGTCTCCTTTGCTACAATCTGCAGCGCATATGCTTTACCTTTGGGTCAGTTCACTGTAATTTATTTGATGATAACAAGCTCATGAGCTTCATCGTGCCTTCAGTTTCTCGTGAGTAAGACGCTGTGTATCTGTTGTTTGTAACTTTACATAGGTGGTGACGACGAAGTTCCTCGGGCTATAATTGCTCGTAAGCGAGTCGGTCTTCGACTTTTCTTCAACCTCAATTGATCTATAGGCGGGGATGACGAAGTCCCCCGTGCTGGCAAGTACTCCTTCTACAGCCTCTGTAAGAGTCACAGTCTTCTGCAGTGATCGCTCGTAACGACGATGAGGTTCCTCGTGCCAGTATGTTGTTCTGAGAAGCTCTTTCGGAGTCTTTCATCAGCTTACTGTGTTTCCAGTAATTGCTCGTAACGATGATGAGGTTCCCCGAGCTCGTACGTTTCAAGGCCTTATCTCTACCATTAACTCACTCTATTCTGCAGTGGTGGTTCGTAACGATGATGAAGTACCTCGTTCCCGTGCGTAGATCCAAGGATCAGCGCTCAGCTAATGACAAACTCACTTCGGATTTTAGTGGCCGCTCGTAACGATGATGAGGTTCCTCGTTCCTGTATGTCACTTTCTTTGTGAAGTCACTTTATGATCAAATATTCATATAGTGATTGCTCGTAACGATGATGAGGTTCCCCGTGCTAGTGTGTCTGAGAGGTATTACTTGTTTCACAGCTCATTTTGTCCCACAGTCGTTGCTCGTAACGATGATGAGGTCCCTCGTGCTGGTATGTTAAAGATCTATTGAATTGTTTTATGTTTTTGAGCTCACTCCGTGCTGCAGTCGTTGCTCGTAACGACGATGAGGTTCCCCGTGCTGGTATGGTGCATAGTCAGTCGCGCTATGAACACTGAAGTGTTTTGCAGTAATCACCCGTAACGATGATGAAGTTCCTCGTGCCAGTATGTGATCCAGAGTGTCTATCTACAGTTGTTCACAGCGCTTGCAGTCTAAACTCAATAAGGCTAAACAGATGAAGGGTTTTTATGAATAATATAGACTAATTTGATGCGTTATTGCTACATACACGCAATAGTATTAAGAGTGCTTGGCAGAAGTTTACAAATGCGAGGAATTCCACAAGCGCAGGACATAGTCTACGGGGGTATACCAATAGGAACACAAAGGGCCTTCAGAATATGGTGGCCAATGACCCATCATCATAGCCATCGGCCAAGTTGGTCTTGGGCCCAGGTCCATTCTTACCAAACGTAAAGCCAACCCAGACTCCTCGACTGATGGGTTCCTCCTTCTCCTTCACACGCTCGACATTCTTTTGTTTCTCCTTCACCTCTGCGTATTTGGCCATGTCTTCTGCGCTGGTAAAGTCGTCGTAATAGCCAGTGTCGATTTCAGAGTCAAGTTGCGGGACGAAAGGGGCAGAGACTGAGCGGAGGTCGTCCCATTTGACTTCGTCGAAGAAGGGATGAGACTTTACTTGGAGTATAGTCGCGAAGCGGGCGCTGGCGTGTGAGATGAGGCTGGTAAAGAGTTTAGATAATGACGTGAGGGTAAGCATAGAACTTGCCGAGTAACAGCATCCCATGCAGTATCTGTCAAATTGAAAATAAGATCTTCAGGTTTGTCATATTCTGGCCGTCGAAGGACTTTGGTCCAGTTTTTAAGATTGGTCCATGTCTCTTCGGGAGTGCTACCGCTGAAGGGTGGGAATCCTGCGAGAAATTCGAAAAGGATGCATCCGAGGGACCAATAATCGACGGAATATGTGTATGGTTTTCCGCGAAGTACTTCAGGTGCCTTAGAAAATCGTTAGCCAAAAATGGGACGGGAGCTAAAACACACCATGTAATCAGGAGAGCCCACAATAGAGTCTGCATAGCGAGGGTCTTCGTTGCGAATGGAGCGATAAATCGAGCGGCGCTCCATGGTGGATCGATGAATGACTTGATTGTCCTTGACTCTGTCGAGCTAGCGAACGATGAGAAGGTGGAATGAACGTCGCATGCGACGTGCCTTGTTTTTCAAGGATTCAATACGCCTTGGATTCAAAGCTCCAGTTGCCAACCCAAAGTCGGTCAACTTGACATGACCTGTGCCGTCCACAAGAAAGTTCTGAAAGAATATGAGCAATGGAATGCAACCCAAGGGAAGAGTACCTCAGGCTTAAGATCACGATGGATGTAACCTAGTTTGTGGAGTTCATTGACAGAGGCAAACATCTCGCCGATATAAAAGCGAGCGTGTTCTTCTTTGAGGACGCCTGAATTGTTGAGCAGGGTTCTAAAGTCACCACCTGGGACATATTCCATGGCAAGATAGACGTGTTGTTGGTCCTGAAAGGCATACAGAAGACGGACGAGCCAAGGAGTTTTGGTGGCAGTGAGAATGTCGCGTTCTACTAGAACATGGCGGACCTACTGACAGTAAAAAAAAGAGTTGATGACTGTATAAGACGTTACCTCGTCCATCTTAAAGAGAGTGGTTTTGCGCATCTTCTTGAGGGCACAAACCTCGCCGGTTTCTTGCTTCCTGGCCAGAAAGACTTCGCCATAGCCACCTTGGCCGACCTGTGCAATGATATGAAACTGCTCAACCCTGAGCTTCGTGCGACGCCTGCGCAGGACGACTCTTTCGCGGCCACAGTAGGACTTGAATTCTTTTGCGTATTCTGCGGAGCTGAGTTGTCTTGCACGCGTGTCCCGGTCAAACTTTGCACGGCGTTCTTTACGTGCTGCGAGATAGCCAAGATTCTGGAAGTAATAATCAAGGAAATCTGAAAATCATGAGAGATGGCCCAGAACGACTTTCAAGTATTACAGAGCTGAGCGACTGTGGCCTTGCGCTTTACTTCTGGACTCTGAATAAGCTCTCTCTCCCAAACTTTGAGATTATTATTCTTGAGGGTGGCAGCTGCGCGTGCAGTTTCCATGCGAATGTCGTCTGCGATTGTTGGATAACCCTTTGCGGTTGCCATGTGTATGTCGCCGACGCCTCTCGCAGTTTCCATACGAATATCGCGAAATCCCTCAATCGGGAGACCTTCGATGGCAGAGGTGGCCATCTTGAACTGACAAAACAATCGCAAACAACACGACAACTTCATTGGCCAAACAGTCAACACAACCATGAGCCAGAACAGCAGCCTTGACGCAAGTCTCATTCCAACTGTTACATCTACTGACTTGGTTACAGCGAGCCATCGAGATCGTTCAGAGTGCTATCGAGCTCGACCAGAAGGGCAGTTACGATGAAGCTTGCAAGCAATATATGAACTCGCTCGATTACTTTATGCTCGCCCTAAAATGTGAGTCACCAACGGCAGCCTCTTCGCCATTCAGTTTCATTAGATGACAAGAACGAGAAATCTCGCGCTCTCGTCCGTGCAAAGATCAACGAGTATCTCACTCGCGCAGAAACTCTTCAGCAGCACGTCAAAGGAGAAACAAAGACGAAAAGCCCAGTCTCCGTCAACGGCATCGGCTCTAAAAAGTATGCCTTTGGTATTGCCTACTCGTTCTCATTGGGATAATCAGGAAGGACGGCGATGACGATGATCAGGACCCAGACACAAAGAAACTCAGAGCAGGTCTTGCAAGTGCCATCTTGTCTGAAAAGCCAAACGTACGGTGGGACGACGTCGCAGGTCTGGAAGGCGCCAAAGCTGCCCTAAAGGAGGCTGTCATTCTACCCATCAAGTTTCCGCATCTTTTTACAGGAAAGCGCACTCCTTGGCGTGGTATCCTTCTCTACGGTCCACCAGGAACCGGGAAATCTTATCTAGCAAAGGCTGTCGCAACAGAGGCCAAAAGCACCTTTTTCAGCGTCAGCTCCAGTGACCTTGTCAGTAAATGGCAAGGAGAATCAGAACGGTGAGTGCTAGACTCCCTGCTGTCTCATCTCATGGTGTTTTACAGACTGGTTAAAAATCTCTTTGAGCTAGCTCGTGAATCAAAACCTGCCATCATCTTCATTGACGAAATCGATTCTCTGGCCGGTAGCCGTAACGAAGGAGAATCAGAGGGTTCCAGGCGGATAAAGACCGAGTTTTTGGTCCAGATGAACGGTGTCGGCAACGATGACACCGGCGTCCTTGTGCTTGGCGCGACAAATATCCCTTGGCAGCTCGATCAAGCCATGAAGCGACGGCATGTCTCCTTCTCAGACCTGTGCCTACTAACAACAACCTAGATTCGAAAAACGAATCTACATCCCTCTCCCTGGTCCCGATGCTCGTAGACACATGTTTGAAATACATGTTGGGTCAACCCCATGCCACCTAACGAGTAAAGACTACCGAGCTTTGGCTGAAAAGACAGAAGGTTACTCGGGCTCCGATATCGCAATTGTCGTCCGTGATGCCCTCATGCAACCGGTTCGCAAGGTTATATCAGCTACTCATTTCAAACGTGTAGAAGACACAGAAACAGGGAAAACCAAGTGGACACCATGTTCCCCGGGTGATCCAGATGCAGTAGAGAAGCCTTGGTCCGATATCGAGTCTGACGAATTGTTGGAACCTCCACTGAGATTAGTAGATTTCCTCAAATCTTTAGACACTGTCCGGCCTACAGTTACACAGGCTGACATAAAGCGACACGATGAATGGACTAAGGAATCAGGTGCCTCTATTTTTTCAATTGCGATATCGCCTGCTGACACCTTTTTCGAAGGAAATGACGGGACACTGTAATTATCACTAATGTTACTTGCAATTTATCAGGGGACGTGTGTATCAAATACATGGGCTGTCTTTACTCGAGTAAAACCCACATAAGTAGTATGTCTATACTTGCTATAGTGTAAATCATGATATCCATAAGCTATCCTTAACATTTAGCGGCGTCATTCAGAGTGAAGAACCTACATTAGTCGATATCGTCCTCGTCCTCGTCACTCTTGTCTGCTTCCTCTTGTCGCTCTGCTGCACTCGTGCCCGCAGGCCAGAACATACCTACAAAACTCCTCAACATCCGCACCGGGAGAGCGGGAACTTCTTCCTCCTCCTCTTCATCATCTTCATCATTATCTTGGGCCTCCTCCACATCAGCATTCGCCACTGCCCCATCATCCTCATCCAAATCCAGTCCACCGGGCATCCCACCCTGCTGCTCTTCTTGTCCTTCCATGGCCTCCATCGCAAGCCCCGTCAAAAACGCATTCATATCCCCAGGCTCCATTTGCGCAAGCTGCTGCACAAACTCAACCACATCCCCCTGAAACCGAGCTCTCAAAGCCGGATGAGCGTTGAAGATGCCCTGGAGTTGCGCTCGGAAGTGCGGATCTGGGATAAGCCGTTCCAACAAACGCGTTTGAGAACGTGCGTTTGCTGTGCCAGAAAGAAAATCGGATACGCCTTCGAAGAACTCGTCGTTATATAGTGTTTTGGTGGTAAATGGAGGTAACGGATCGTATGAGTTTACAGTTGCGAATGTCGAAGAGAAGACAAACGATAGCAACCGTTGGACGTTTAATGATGTTGAAGGTGGGGTCGATTGGATGATTGTTAGATGTCGGTTGATCGATTCTCGGAATTCAGGTCCCATGTGCGAGTAGGTGTTTTCGAAGCGTTTGCGGGTCGACGTGTTTCCCCATTCTTTCGATGACGAAAGAGAAGATGCGGTGTCTGAGAGCCACGAAGAGTGGTCTTTCCACAGGGTCGACGCACGCTGGACATAGAGATGCGACAAGAGATGAATTGTGCATTCTACTTCGCTCAATCCACTTCGGTCTGTGCGAATGCTGAATTCGCGTTGTGTCAAAAGGTGTTGAGGGAGGGAAAATGACAACTTGTCACATAGGAGACGTAGAATTTGGGGATAGGAGAGAATTGCATCCTTCAACGCTGCATCTGCATCTGCATCTGCATCCGGTGCATTTGTAAGCTTGAGTGCGAGTGTGCGGGAGTAGAGGATGCCGGGTAGGAGTGCTGGGTTCGTGCCCTCTCGCTCCTCTGACTGCCATAGTGAAAACAAAGACAGAAGCCATTCGCACATATTAACTTTAACAGCTAGGTAGTCGAGATGGAACAACGCTCCATGGGGATCACTATAAGGATCCAATCCGTAAAGCAGTCTCGCAAACTCGAACGCAGTGCGTAAGCAACCTCTTCGCTGTAGATCAGACGCTTGTCGATGTAGGGCAAGAAAGAATGGACGGTTTTCGACGTAATCGAAATCGAGTCGGTGAAGTCCAGAGGTGAATGTGAACGAGCCAATGAAGGCACGTTCGTATGTGAACAATGCGCGAGACAAGAAATCTGAGGCTTGGGAGTGTTCCTCTCGATGCCGGAACACCTCAGCCCATTGGAGAAGGGTATCTGCATGCCATGGTGCTCTCTGGAGAAGGACGGGGAATAAGGATGGGTCACCAGATTGGACGATAGCCAGGAAGGATTTCGTGATTGATGTGTATTTTTTTGTGTACGTGACTCTCCACCACTGCTCACCTGGTTCTGCGGGATGTTCGAGCAGAGACACAAGAGATAAACTTTCTCTGTGAGTCGCATGGGACCAACTTGGCTGCGGCCGGGTCAGATTAGAGCGATGAACAACTGGTTGGCGGCGTTTCGGTTTAGTGGACTGTACAACTTTTGAACCAAAGAACTTGCGCATTTCTGCCTCGCTGTCGAGATGAGCCAGCGACACTGACAGCAACTGAGCAAAAGACTGAATAAACGAGCTCTGCTTCGTAGCGATGTGCTGCAATTCCGGATATTTTACAGACAGCTCTTTGAGTGCATCGTCGATGTCATCTACTGCCGGTTTCTTTTGTTTCTTAGTCTGCTTTTTTTTCGGAGCGGATGCTGGTTTGGTACTTGGAGTTGGGTTGGACACTGCAGCAGATTTCTTCTTCTTCTTGCCGGATTTGGGCTCGTCGACATCGAGAGCAGCAAATCCAATGGTCTTCGAAGAATCTCGAGTTATACTGCTCGGATTCTCCTCATCCCCTGCCGCTGCAAGCACAGCGATTTCTTCAAGTTCTCTCTGCTGTCGCTTACTGATTCGCGAGGGCATAGTGATCGAGCGTCAAAAAGGAAGATGATCACGCGACTCAAGCAACAACTGCAAACTTTATTTTAGGAAACGTTAGTGACTCGGTATCACTTTAACGCCTGGCTGGCGAGGTTGAAACTTTATGCTCATTCGAGCATTGAACCTTTTTCTGTCTCGCGTACAAAATAGAAGCCATGTCGCGGGTTTCGTGCGCAAAACATTCAGTCGCAGCAAAGAACCCATTGGACATCGCGTATTCGAGTCGGCTATAAATCTTCTGCTCTCCACTAGACGTTATAACGAAGCCACTTCCGTCTTGGAAGGGATGCTCAAGGAAGGCTACTTACCTTCCATGAAAACCGAGTCCAAGTTTCTTGCGGTAAGTCTTGCGGGCACAGATCCAAGTCGAGAGGCCTATGACAAAGTCTGGACTCACCTCCAACCTCTCTTCGCTTCCCCTACCTTCACAGAGAGCGATCTGCTCGAGGTCTGTAGCCTCGTACGCACACTACAGAATGCACCACGCACCTGTCTGGCTTTAATTTCCATGTATGTTGCTTCTCGCGAGGCTGGATACACTGCATCGACCCAGTTGGTTTGTCTGGCAATTAATATGCAAGTCCGCCTCGGCATGCGTGAGGAGGTACAGGAAACCCTTGCTCAATTCGATCTCACCGCCGCTCCTAGCAGGGCAACGCACCCCTTCGCTTCTGCAATATCTGCTATGGCTGATGTCGATCCCCTCGATGACGACTCTGTCGACCGTGCCTTGGATATGGTCCGACAGCGTGAGATTCGTGTAGACAACTCGCTATACAATGCTTTGATCAAACGCGAGATCGCAAAGGCGCATCATCATGCGGGTCCACTCAAGGAGAAACGTGCGTGGGCTTTATACCGCAGCCTCATTGAACTGCACAAAAACTTCAGCACACTGCGCCCTGACTTCTATACTTTCAATGGGATGTGGAACCTTCTCATAAAGAGCTATACACGACGACGGAAAGGCGGTAGGAATGCCTACCGTACTTACCGAGAATTGTTCAAGGATATGCTTGCTATCTATTTCTCGCCAGACAACCCCACCTATCATCGAGGCTTGACTGTGGACCGCTTGCGAGACCGCGCACTCCTCAACGTCGCCCTTAAAAACTTCCTCGTCACACGAGATTATCCTGGTGCTTTCATTATTCTTAAAGCCTTCGACATGCTTCATGTTCCTGTGGGGGCAAGGACATATCTTCTGATACTGAAACACATCTTGTGGCGCATTTACTGGAATGTACGGTTGGTTAATAAGCGGGCGAGGCTTACAAGCTCGTGGGGAGCCAGATTCATTGGTTTTCAAGAGGGATCACCAAAGGTGCAGATGGAGAGACCCCTGATGCATCGCCTTCTCACACTTGACGCCTCCCTCGGACCCGATCGTGAAAAGGTTGGCCATCGCCGCAAGTATCATGTCCCATCTGTCGAGATGATGTATCTCCAAGCTGCAGCACCTCTTACGGTTGGAAGGGAAGGATTTTCAATGGTACCCCTTCAGAGGCTTTTGAAGAGGGCCGCGGTGGCGAACTTTGAGATGAAGACTAGAAAGAATCTTGAAAGCAAGGATGCAGTCTTGAGGGTGTCGGAAATGATAAGGACTGCCAAAGTGGAGATGATCTCAACTGAACGGCGGAAGGCAAGGAAGAGTGGGTGGATTCAGCCTCACGTTTAAGAGACATCAACTGGCCTGTCAAACAAGTGGTACGTTTGTGTTTCTTGATCGAAAGATGCTCAAGTAATGAGTAGTAAACGCTTCTTGAGGCCACATACAAAGGTGCGCGTCCCTACACACACATGAGGGCATAGTGGCCAATGCACCTACGAATGCATGATCATGGGTGTCGTTTTCACTCATCAGACATACAGCAAGCAACAAGCCCAGTCGTATAGAGTAACCCCACTATCCAAGTTAAAGGCTAGACTACTGTATCGTAGAATCATTTACTACTCGTACATGATAGTCGAAAACATTTCAAATATTGCACTATGCACTATTAGACACTATTAGAATTACTACTTACAAATAAATGCAGGCAAAAACATGAAGCAAATCATTGGCTAGTCTTGGCAGCTTTCTCAAGGCCTTTCCGAATTGGATTCTGGCTGGGAGGGATAGCACCACTCTTTTCCAGCCGGTCGAACAAAACAAAGAGTTTCTCCATCTCCTGTTCTTTCTCTTCCTCAGTGAGGTCAGGTAGTTCGGGTTTGGTGTCTGGCATTGTTGTGCCAGTAATCGGGTTGATGGTCTCCCCCGAGGCAGTTGTTAATTGTGGACCAGACGAAGACGATGAATCAGGCGGCGTAGGAGCGGACATAACACCCTTATTGAAAAGGAATCCAGCGACGTTGCCATATCCGAACAACGAACTCAACGTCGACGCGTCCGAGTCACAAATGGCATAAAGCATCTCCCCAACAGAGTCTTTCAGCCTTTGGTGGTAGACACTTCCGAGAAGACGGAGACACCGTCCCAACATGTCCGGCCGGCCTTCGAGGGACGTTGATCTATCCAGATCATGAGGCACGAGCCATTCTCTGGCACGAGCACGGCATGTCTCGTCAGCCTCGCAGAAACGAGTCATTAGGACGACAAGAGGAGAGAGTGTGTCGTCTAAAGTAACATCACCAAGACCTCCCTCTGGTATTTCGGTCTTTAGTATATCACGGATGGATGCGTCGTCTGGATCTGTTACTTCGGGGAAGTAGTGAGCAAAAGATACTTCGAGGAGGTCATGAACATGTAGGAAAGTGTCGTTGCTTTTGCTCAGGAGATTTGGTGAAGGGGACCGGGAAAGGGAGCGTGAAATGACAGAGAGAGCTCGGTCGAGAGTCTTGGTAGATTTGTGAGTCGGCGAATTAGTGAGAGGTGGCGATTCTGAGCGACTGCCAGGAGAAGAGGTTTTTGGTGAGGGGATAGTCATTGGAGGTGAAGAAGAAAGAGGAGATGCGTTTGAGGAGGATTTGGCTCGGGATGGAGGACGCTTTGATTGCTGCGGAAACCATTTCGAGCGAGTAGAATTATTGATGGGGATGGTAATTAGTGCATGAATTACATGAGTTAATGGGGAGACGATGGGACTTGGGAAAGTCGGAGGCAAAGAATGGAACACCCGCAAGAGCGGTGGAAGTAGACCTTCAAGGTTTGGACTCCAGAAGTCGCCAATAACTTTCTTGTTGTCAGCTGACGCATTCTGAGGTTCGCAGTCCACCATCTGGACGTGTCAACAGCATCTTTGTATGTATAGTCAGCTCACCTTCGGATAATGCATGAGCAAATTGAACGTAAATTTCAGGAGGTCGGCCAGGGCCTCCTTAGACATTTTGGTGCCTGAGAGAATAGCACTCATTGCCATGTCGAGCTTGTTTGCGATGATATCGACGATAACACGGCCATTTCGCTTGTCGTGAACCAGAGACTTGATAAAGGGTGTTTGGGATACTGTACAGAGAAACAAGATGCGAGAGAGAATGAAAATTTGATCTGTAGTCGTTGCTTTCTGCGACAATGAGCGAAGAGAATAATTTTAGTTTACTTACATCAAGCATCACCGCACAGATGTCGCCGCCGTTGGCTTCCTTGTCGAGTATTGATAGTCGTCCCGATTCGTGGAGCAGAAGAGCATTTGCGACACATCGGAGTGCTTCGTTGGACGCATCAGGATCTTCTTTCGCTAACGAGCTTGCCAGGTTCAACAGCGTTGCCAAGCTCGAGCTGTAGCCGATAAGATTGGATCCTTGTGGGTGCTTTCCAACGGTCTTCAAGGCGAGCAGGGCCAGTGCGGTGTCTTTCTGTGCGATGCGGCCTTTTGGAATTGTCTTGAGATCCGCCAGCATAATCGTGATCAACTCTGTACGACTGCCGCGGTTCATTGCAAATGGCGGTGCATCGATAATCGACTGCAGCACAGGAACGACATCCGACTTTGTCGACGCCTTGTAGGCAGAAAGTGCGTCGCTCATGAAAGCAAATGACAAGAAAACAAGGTACCGATCCGGTAACCATGAGGCGCGTTTCATATTATCGGATTCAATTCCGGCACGTCAAATTTATTCCACAGGGCCGCAGGTAATTTTTTTTGTGTGCATACGACATATTGCAGAGTCATACTCATAGCATATACCAACTCCCATTCGGAGCTCAAGGAGCAAGCAGAGTTTTCAAGAACTTTTCGTTGGCAGTGCGCTCGACCTTGGGTTTCTTCGCAGCCTGCTTCTTCTTACGTTCTTGTTTCACTGTCAAGGCAGTCAGTTGCTACTACTAGTAATCACTTCACAAGTGACTTACATAGCTCATGTCTGCGGAGGGTCTTGGCATATGGGTTCAGACGGAACAGAACTGCCTTGTTGACCAGTGGGTTCTTCTTCTGGGTCCATGGACGTTTCTGGACCTTCTGGCCAGCAGGGCGGACGACGGACTGAATCTCGTCACTGTTGATCAGACGGGTAACGTCCGGGTTGCTGATCTTAGCGGTTGGCAAGCTGATATCCGTATTAGAAACTGATCAAAAAAACATGGTAGCTTGTCTTACAGGTAGTCCTTCTTGTGCAATGAGACTTTGTCAAAGGTGCCAAACACTTCGTCGAGGAGACCGAAAGCACCCTCAGTCCAAATCACAAAGCGACCGAGATGTCCACCAGGTGCGAGCTGGAGGAGATTGAGTCTCCTCACGTTGACGAGCTCAACACCGGGAAGGTTACGGAAAGCTTTGACGATACCATTGTCTTCATTGTAGACGACAAGAGGACCACGTCGTTGACGGTGTCTGCGGTTACGCATCTTACCCTTTCCAGCACGAAGTTTACGCGAATTGCTGACTTTTGCAACATCAGCGTACGCATGGAGAGCCTTCAAAAGGGCTACAGCCTCCTTGGTTTTCTTGAAAGACTCGACTGAGGACGAAATAACGAGCGGAACTTCTTCGATTTGCTCGATACGGTGGCCACGAGCAAGGACCAAGGAAGGAAGAGCTGAAGCAGCGAGAGCAGAAACAACTGCGAATCTGCGTTGATTCTGGTTAACTTTGACGTGCCATCTGCGCCAAGTCTTGGTCGGGGCGAACATACGACCACCGCGGCACATGTTACCGAAGGCAGCCTGGCCAGAACGATGGGTACCACCACCACCAACACGAGGAATACGGGCTACAGCGCGACCAGTACCCCAGGATTCAGCACTGGTCTGGTGGCCGGCCTTTTCACTGACAGCGTAGGCCTGCCTTTTGTTCTTTGCGATGCTCTCTAAAATAGGAATGAGAAAGAACGATTTTATCTTGATTTCTTAATTCTTACTGTGAACTTGAGCAACAACGTCGAGCCTGATCGGCGCGGTTAGGACCGCAGGCAGAGGGAGAGAGCCAGATGCCTCTGTTACAGAGTTGAGTTGATGATATAACAAGGCAACGTTGACCTACCACCCGACGTCGAGCGAATGTTAACGGTCGGTCTTGAGGCCATGTTGTTCTTGATGATGTCGAGAGGTAAGAATTTCGTCTGTTTGGGTTTGCAACTGTACAGTACACGTGACAGTGCTCAGAACAGAAGGCTGTTCCCACGCATGTCGGATTACGACACCCGAGCCCGCAGCGCGTTGTTCACGTGACTCACATCTGGATGTCAGGTATCCCTCTGCATTCAATACGAAGAAACAAAGCTCGAGCTGGATACACACCGATAACCGATTCTGACTCTGAAACTGGCTCGATGCCTCTCTCAGTAAGAGCTGCTGCTGCGTCCTCACTGGCCAGGCAAAAGCACAGTCTATTCCCAAAATCTCACAGAAAGGACCACTATGTCGACAATCCAGAAGACGACGAAGACGTGGGCCTACTCGCTGATAGTGAACAGCAGTCTGAGCAGGAACATCACCACCACAGACCGAGAAGCCACTCGACATCTGTATGCCAGCTTACTTCGCACTTGCACATTCTGCTTAACACTCTGTAGCAATCCCTACGCACTCTTGTAAAGTCTAGGCACCAAGCTTTCACTAAACACGATTATGACAAGTCAGACAAATCTCGGACAATACCCTTCAGGCCGCCAGACAAACCGCGCTCGCGATATCCTCCAAACCTCGTGAAGAACCAGAAATACAACCTCTTCACCTTCCTTCCCATAGTGTTTTACGAACAATTCAAGTTTTTCTTCAATCTCTACTTCCTATTGGTTGCACTCAGTCAGTTTGTCCCCGCCTTAAAGACAGGTAAGGCTCGCTTCTCTTCAACGTATTCGGTTCATCCCAGTCAGGCTTCATCACGACATATATCGCTCCCCTCGCATTCGTGTTATGCATCACTATGGGCAAAGAGGCCTATGACGACTACAAGCGCTACCTTCGAGACAAAGAGGCAAACTCTCAAAAGTATCTGGTTTTGGAAGCCTCGTCGAATACCTCTCTTTCTTTTGAAACACCTTCTGCTCTGGAATCATCTCAAGTCTTCCTGGACACTCACGCCTCCACTCGTTCTGTGCCATCCTCTTCTTTGCGTGTCGGCGACCTCGTACGGTTAGAGAAAAACCAACGGGTGCCGGCCGATCTTGTCCTTCTCCATACCAGCGACGCTAGCGGAACTTGTTTCATTCGCACTGATCAGCTCGACGGTGAAACTGATTGGAAGCTACGCGTCGCAGTCCCTGAGACACAAAAGGTCAGAGAAGCGGACTTGAGCACTTTGGATGCAGAAGTCTACGCCGACGCCCCGATCAAGGATATCCATACATTTGTTGGGACGTTCACCATAAATACCCCTCCCAAAGTCGATACTCTGTCTCATTCCCAGTCACAAACGCTGACCCCCTCTCCGTCATTACTCAATGCAGAGTCTATGCCTCTTCGCACACCTTCCCTTCCACCTAGTATTTCACCACTCACAGCAGAGAACATGCTCTGGGCTAATACTGTTCTCGCTGCTGGTAAGTTAATCATCTTGCGAACGTTGAAAACCAATGCTTCTCAGGGTCCGCAATCGGTTTCGTGGTCTACACAGGTCCTGAAACTAGAGCAGTCTTGAACACTAGCATGGCTAAGACAAAGATGGGTCTTCTAGATTTAGAGATCAATCAGCTGGCAAAGGTATTTTCTTCCGTGTATCTCAATTAATCATTGACCGTTCTGTAGATTTTGTGCGCAGTCACATTCGTGCTCTCCGTCCTACTTGTTGCTTTAAATGGCTTTAGAGGGACATGGTACATATACATCTTTCGATTCTTGATTCTCTTTTCCTCCATTATTCCTATCAGGTATGTGCTACATTCATTACCAAACCCCACTTACCTTAGTTAGTCTTCGTGTCAACCTCGACATGGGAAAGACGGTTTACGCACACCAGATAATGAATGATCGCGAGATTCCCAACACAATCGTACGGTATGAGCGCAACATAATTTCTCATTCCGCCAATTGATCATTTTGCAGGACGAGCACACTCCCAGAGGAACTTGGACGTATCGAGTATCTTCTGAGTGACAAGACTGGGACACTGACGCAGAATGGTATGTTTCACGCAAATCGAAAAAAATTCCATCATCTCACATCTCACATTTCAGAAATGGAAATGCGGAAATTACACATGGGTACTATGTCCTACGGCTCTGATTCCATGGATGAGGTCACACATCAACTGGCTGTCGCGTTCGGTGTCTCTGGCGAACAAGGTGCGTTCCCCAGTTCTGCTCGTTACTGGCTGACTGTGTTTAGCTCACTCACGCAACGCTTCTCTCTCTACTGGAGCTGTTCTAGCCACTCGTGGCCGTCGCGATATGTCCTCTCGAGTCCGGGATGTGGTCTTGAGTCTGGCATTGTGCCACAACGTCACTCCCGTAACCAACGACGATGGAAGCGTAACCTACCAGGCTTCTTCTCCAGACGAAGTGGCCATTGTTTCATGGACACAATCGATCGGTCTGACACTCGTTTTTCGCTCACGGACTTCCATTGTCTTACGTACGCCGTCCAACTCTGAGCTGACGTTTGATGTCTTGGACATCTTTCCATTCACATCGGAGAGCAAGCGCATGGGTATCATCGTCAAGGACACACATACTGGAGAAATCATATTTCTACAAAAGGGTGCGGATGTAGTCATGTCCAAGATTGTGCAAAGGAATGATTGGTTGGAGGAGGAAACCGCCAACATGGCTCGAGAGGGTTTGCGCACCCTGGTCATGGCGCGAAAGCGGCTCTCATCCTCTATCTACTCCCAGTTCAAAGAAGCGTATCATACCGCCTCTGTTCAGCTCGAGAATCGCAATGAAGCAATGGCAAATGTCGTTTCAACGCACCTCGAACACGATCTTGAGCTACTTGGTCTCACCGGTGTCGAAGATAAATTGCAAGAGGACGTGCGGACGACCTTCGAGCTGCTCAGGAACGCTGGTGTCAAAATATGGATGTTAACGGGCGATAAAATTGAAACCGCACGATGTATCGCCATTTCGACCAAGCTTGTCGCAAGGAACCAGTATATACATGAGGTGGCCAAGTGTATGTCTTCTATCCAGTCCCTTTTTGTTGAGTTTATCTGACGATAGTGAAAACAACGGACGAAGTTCGAGAGCAACTTGAATTTTTGCAGTCCAAGACAGATTGCTGCCTCGTTATAGACGGGGAATCTCTTCAGGTCAGCAACATCTACGGAGGCTAGACCTGCCTCTGATCTGACTTTTTTTAGCTTTGCCTCAACCTCTTCAAAAACGAGTTTGTCGAGATTGCGACCAAATTGTCCGCTGTTGTTGCCTGCCGTTGTTCACCAACGCAGAAAGCGGACGTCGCTCGCTTGATTCGCAAGCACACGAAGAAGCGTGTGTGTTGCATTGGAGATGGCGGTAACGACGTCAGCATGATCCAGGCTGCCGACGTTGGAGTCGGAATTGTCGGTAAAGAAGGAATGCAGGCCTCCTTAGCAGCAGACTTTTCTGTCACACAGTTCAGCTACCTCACCAAACTCCTGCTGTGGCATGGACGAAACTCGTATCGTCGGAGTGCTAAGCTTGCACAGTTTGTGATACATCGTGGGCTTATCATCAGCGTCATGCAAGCCGTCTTTTCTGCGATCTTCTATTTTGCTCCAATTGCTCTGTACCAGGACTGGTTAATGGTTGGATATGCGACAGTGTACACTATGGCACCGGTGTTTTCATTGGTGTTGGACAAGGATGTGAATGAGGATGTAGCCTTATTATATCCTGAGCTATATAAAGAGTTGACGAAGGGTAGGGCCCTGTCGTACAAGACATTCTTCCAGTGGCTAATGATCAGCCTCTACCAAGGTTCGGTTTTTTCTTAGCCAATGTGTGTCTCATCGGTTACAGGTGCTGCAATCATGATCATGTCGCTTGTTCTTTTTGAGAACGAGTTTTTGCATATTGTCTCCATATCTTTCACGGCACTCATTCTAAACGAACTTATCATGGTTGCTCTAGAGATCACAACTTGGCATCTATACATGGTGGTCTCTGAAATTGTTACACTGTTCTTTTACATTATCAGCATTGCTTTTTTACCAGAATATTTCGGTGCGTTGATCCTCTTTGTTTCGTAAGAGCTGCTAAGCATTCATAGATCTTTCATTTGTCGTCACCCTCGGATTTGCATGGAAGGTGGCTGTAATAGTAGCCATTAGCGCGTTGCCGCTCTATATCATCAAGTTCATACATAGCAGAGTGGCGCCAGCAGCGGCCACGAAGCTGTAGTACGGTATTAGTAATAAAAGACAGTTTGTGGTGAGCGTCATCGCCACGTCCTGCGAGTCTAGTGAGCACTGAATTGGGCCGAGTTGCCAACGAGTACGGAAGTCAAGATGTTGATATCAAGATATGACGTCTTTTTTACCGAAAACATGCATGAGGACGAAGAGATTCGTGCTTTAGAGGGTTAACAAGTCTCATACCATCCTCAGTAGGCTTCGTATCTAAAGAGCATTGCTTGACGACAGATGCTTTACGCGTATCGATTAAAGGTTCCCCGAGTCATAAAGGTCTCTTCCTTCTGCACCTTTCCGTGGCCGTAGACTGATTTGATAGCGTCAGTCATGCCTGCTTTGCGCTTCGCTTCTTCGGTCGCTAGACTGGATAAAACAGTGCGTGATGCTGCTGCAATGGCTGGATTTGTGCCCGGAGCGGGTGAGGACGATGCCTTCGCTTTCTTGGTCGATGGCTCAGCTTCTGAGTCCAGTTTGTCCTTCTTGCGCTTCTTCGTCTTCTTCGGTTCAAGCAGTCTCTTTGCATCCATTGCCACACGCATGTGCTCCTCATCCTCTTTGGTCGGGTTAAGGAATAAGACGTCTGTTACAGGATGAAACTTGGTAGCACACTGCGGGCAGAGGTCCAACTCATCCGAACCGCCCTTGACACGAATCATATTCTTGAGGCCAGCCTGAGAGAATACGCATCCACAGGTGGAGATGTAGACAAATGGCTGAACTCCATTCATCTCCTTTAAGGAGAGCGGACAGATGAAATCGGCTCTCTCGGTTGCAGCAGATACAGACTCCTCGACTTGTGGTGCAGGATTTAGTGTTAGCTTGAGGGTTTTTATATCCTATAAAGTTCAATTATGAGAGTTCTACAGCGACTTGCATGGCTTACCTTCAAAGACCTGATATGACCACATATGTCGTCTCCGTCTCCGTATGAAGAACGGTCAAGTAGAAATTCAATAATGGAGTCTTTATTGTACAGTTTACCGAGAGGACAAGAGACTATTGGTTCCTGCAAACGGCGCTGCTGGGATTTAGCATTAGCTAGGATTGTTGGACCAACCGATACCTTTGACAATGCACAGAAGAACCATCTTGCTCTTGTTTGATTCGCCCTGTCGGCCTGTTCAGCTTTGGGCTTGCTTCTGACGAGATCTCGTCGGTCAGGAATTGAGCCCCCGTCATTGCCCATGATCAAGATGGTGGATGGTAACGTGACCTTCAGACGCGTTCTCTCAACTTCCATTCAATGGCCGACATATCCAACTTGTTGCTTGCATCTCTGCAACCATCTACCAGAAAGCAAGCAGAGACGAGTCTTTCAGAGCTCAGCGTTCAACCAGGCTTTCTTTCACATTTATCAAGTCTCATTCTCGACCCAACAAAGGACCGCGCCGTCAGATTGGCTGGCAGCATCTACCTCAAAAACATCGCAAAACTAAGATGGGAAGACGTAGGTTATACCATGGAACACTTCATAATCGTTATTTAGCCCTCATCAGGATGTTCAGCCCGTCTCGGACGCAGACAAAGCTTCACTGCGATCTCAGCTAGTGCCTGCCATGATCCGACTCGCTGATCCTACAGAAAAACAAATCCGTATTCAAATTGCAGAGTCAGTTTCGTTGATCGCAGAACTCGATTTTCCAGAGAAATGGCCAGATCTCATCGATGTCAGTGTTTGTGTCCTTTCAAGTATCGTAGCTAACTTTCACCCCAAAGCAACTAGTAGCCTCACTCTCAGACGCCAATTACAATGTTAATCTGGGTGTTTTGCAAACCGCACACTCAATATTCCGTCAATGGCGCGCTCATGTCCGCTCAGATCAGCTCTTCACAGAGATCAACTTTGTCATTTCCAAATTCATGGATCCTTTTCTGCAAATGTTCCGCATGACAGCATCGTTGTTGCTCAAACCAGATACAAACCCATCGCTGTCCGCGGGTGGCAACTATTCACTGTTGGCAGAAAATATGGTCATCTTGGTAGAGATTTACTATGACTTTACGTGTCAAGATCTTCCTCCAGCTCTCGAAGACACTCACCTCGAGTTTTTCGGTCCAGAAGGGTGGTTCCACAACTTTCTGGTTTGGCAATCTAGTCTTCTCAAAGGCGACGTACGCCATAACCATAGCACGTCTACTTACTAACACAATTTATAGCCAGAAGATACCACTCCATCTTTGCTTTCACGAATTAAAACAGCCATTCTTGAAATCGCCGAGCTGTTCGTGAAGATGTATCCGGAGCAATATCAAATTTCAAGTGCCGGCCCAAGATTTATTCAAGACATATGGGGACTAATTGGATCAAATACTCTGCTTAGCGTCGGTGATGACCAGCTCGTGTCCCAATCTTTGCGTTTCGTATCCGCAACCATTCGCACCGGCTTCTACAAAGACATGTTCTCTTCGCGCGAGACTATATCTTCCATCGTGGAGGGTGTTGTCGTTCCAAACGTGAATCTCCGTGAACATGAGGTGGAACAATTTGAAGATGATCCTCTAGAGTTCATTCAGACTGATCTGTCACTAACCGATCTGGCCACACGTCGCCATTCCGCTGCAGATGTACTTCAAGCCCTCGTGGCCAGTGGTTTTGAAAAGGACACGACGGAGATTGTTTTGGAATGGGTTCACAAGGGGTTGCAGCAATACAAAGCCGACGCGTCCGGAAGCTGGAAGTCTAAAGACAGCGCGATATATCTTCTGACCGCTATCGCAGCTGGAGGGACAACCACACAGGTGAGGTGTCATCATCTGCTTCTTTCGGGGAACCTGACGCGTCCTAGTCTGGAGTGACGTCGACGAATGCTTTAGTTGATGTAATTCAATTCTTCTCCGAACACGTCTACGATGATTTGCAACCAGCCAACGCACGCACTGTCCACCCTATCTTACAAGTCGATGCTATACGTTTCCTTTACACATTTAGAAACCAAGCAAGCCTTCACATGTGCACCTTTTCTCTAAAGCTAACTGCTTCCATATAGCTTACCAAGCCCCAGCTGCTTTCTGTACTACCACTTTTGGTTCAACAGATTGGTACGGGCAGCTATGTCGCATCTACCTATGCAGCTATCACTATCGACAGAGTCCTCTTCATCAAGCAGGGAAACCGATTATTGTAAGATTCCTCTCGATGACTCTAGGAACATGGCTCACATTCCTGCAGATTTGGTCAGGCAGACATTCATGATTTCGCCTATGACCTGGTAGAAATCCTACTTAGTAAAATTGCATCTGCAGGCGTAGCGGAAAAGATTGCTGAGAACGATCATCTAATGAAATGCATGTCTTGTGCTCTACTGTAGACCAGCGTCTAACCCCTTCTTAGGTGTCATGCGTGTGATTCTAACGGCTCGTCAAACCCTGATACCTCGCTTTGAGCATACGCTGAACCGGCTCGTGTCAATCCTCGGTATCACATCCAAAAATCCTTCCAACCCTCGGTTCGATCAGTTCATATTTGAGAGTATTGCGGGTCTTATACGGTACTATTGTGTTCATTTTCCTCTCCAGTGGCTCATTCTTGGCAAGTTTTGTCGTAGCTGGAAGCCCACCCACACTCTCGGTATTCGAGCAGACTCTTTTTGGTCCCTTTACGATCATATTACAGCAAGATGTTGAACGTGGGTATACTTGGTCTCTCACATCTTTTGTCTCATTCCCCCCAGAATACATTCCTTACGTCTTCCAAGTCCTTGCACAGATGTTGGATTTGCATACCTCTGACTTTCCGTCAGAGTACCGAAGTTTACTCCCCTTCCTTTTGACGCCGCCAATCTGGCAACAGAAGGGTAGCGTCCCTGGGCTGGTCAGACTACTTAGAGCATATTTAGCCAGGGATAGCAAGCAGATGGTGGCCAGTGGCCAAGTTGCATCCGTTCTTGCCATCGTGCAACAACGATTGATCCCGTCGAAACTGAATGATTCATGGGGCTTTGAGCTTGTGCAGGCTGTGGTGCAATACGTGTCCCCGTACGTTCATTTCCTTGTATGAGGGTCAAAATTGACCGTGTTACTCTAGGAGTGAACTGCGACAGTACTTTAGAGCCGTCATCATGACCCTGTTGACTCGGATGCAAACGAGCAAGACGGAAAAATATGTAATATTGTTCTCTAAATTCCTCTTGTTCACGATGGCAATCCAAAATGACGGATTGACATCCGACTATGTTATTCAGACGATCGAGGATATCCAGGCAGGGTGAGTTGTGGCAAATTCATTTGGTGTTGACTCACGATCAAAAAGCTTGTGGGCTCAGATCTTAACTAATTTTGTGATACCCCAAGCACCGAAACTTCCTCCTAAGGAACGAAAGCTGGCAGTAATTGGCTTGGTGCGTATGCTTACGGAGAGCAGCATTATGAGCCAAGAGCCAAGTGTGCAAGCATGGTAGGTGGACACCCTTTAGATTGTTGTGACCTCATCTTTCTTTTCTTAGGCCTGCCGCATTCACATCTCTCGTCAAACTCTTCAGCGAACCTCACCATCTCGTTTCGTCCATCTCCGAAGACGATCCAGATGCTGGCATCACACAAGTGGATTACGAAGAACAAACGGCTGGATACCAAGCGGCCTACTCCAAACTTGCAGCATCCGAATCAAAGGAAGTCGATCCTATAGCATATGTCCCTAATCCTCAGGAATTCGTTGGACAAAAGATGGTCACCTTTGCGAATTCGAATCCAGCAAAGGCCAGAATGTTGATATCGGCGGCGGACATACAGGTGGTACGTCCTTTTGTGGAGGCGTTGGAAGCAGCAGGATACCCACTGGGCCTATAAATTATAATGAAAAATAGACGATTTGTTACCTGGTAGACGCGGAGCTCATTCCGAGTCACGTTTTTTGCTTCCCGACTCAATTTCTTCCGCCGACAAACAGAACATTTCTCTATGCGTGATCCATCATACATCTGCAGCTTACGGATAAGATGAAGGAAACGGTCTCGCACCAGGCGCCTAAAGTGATGTAGGTCACAGGCTTGAAATTTACAAGTACCTGACTTGCGCATAGTAAGAAACTGCAATTCAGCCTTCTAAACAACCAGGATACGGTCAAGATATCTGAATTTGAAGTTACGCACCGTGATTTGTACACCGTTGTGGACAGAGTCCCAGTCAAAGACGGTGTTCTCGATCGTCGTCTGGTGCGTGTAGATACTTTGATATGACTCGAATTCATATGTCGTGCAGGGAACTAGTGAGAAGAACGCCTTCTGTGAGACTTGTGGCCAATCGTCTGTCAACTGTGTTGGCCACTACGCCTATATCAAGCTCGTAGTCCCGGTCTTCCATATTGGCTACTTCAAGCATACAATTGGCGTCCTACAATGCATATGCAAAGTTGGTTTGTCGTTATATCAGCTATCTGGTGTCTTACCGTCACTCTGAAGACCTGTGCTCGTGTTCTGTTGGACGAAAGATCCCGTCGATCTTTCCTCAAACGTTTCCGCCGTCCAAACCTCGAAAATATCCAACGTCAAGCTCTGTCCAAAGCTGTCAATTCTGCTGCTCGAAAAGTAGTCTACTGTCCTTACTGCTCTGCCATAAATGGCGCGGTAAAGAAAGCCGGAGCTTTGAAAATCATCCACGACAAGTTCCGCGCTAAAAAGACTGCTGACGATTTGGAGAAATGGAAAAAGACTTTCTCTGCCGCGGTCGAGGCTCAGAAGGAGCTAGGAATGTATCTCAATAAAGCTGTACATGAGGATTTGAATCCATTGAAAGTGCTGGATCTCTTCCGAAGAATCTCAGACGAGGTATGTTTATTTCATTATCTGTCTGCATCTTATTATCATCAAGGACTGCGAATTGTTAGGCATGGTTCCTTCCGTTGGGCGGCCAGAGGAACTCATATGGCAGTACATCTCTGTCCCCCCTGTTTGTATCCGACCATCCGTAGCTCAAGACGGCGCCTCCACTGAGGACGACCTTACAGTCAAGTTGACAGAAATAGTGTTTACCAATGCATTGATTAAGCAAGGGTTGGCAAAGGGAGCGCTGACTGCTCAGTTCATGGTATTTCCCGCATTGGCCATTTCTATTTGTCCTAACATTTGCCAGGAACAATGGGAATTTCTGCAGCTCTGCGTAGCCGTGTATATCAATTCTGAAATGCCTGGTGTGCCTTTGGGTACAAAGCCTATCCGGGGTTTTGTTCAGCGCCTGAAGGGTAAACAAGGCCGCTTTCGTGGTAACCTTTCGGGAAAACGAGTTGATTTCTCTGGGCGGACTGTTATTTCGCCTGATCCAAACCTCCGAATCGATGAAGTAGCTGTCCCGGAGCGTGTTGCTAAGATTTTGACGTATCCCGAACGTGTCACTCAGCATAACATCGAAGGGCTTAGGCGTGCTGTACTGAACGGTACAGATGTACATCCTGGAGCGAATTTTGTGTCGAGGGGCGACAATAAAAAGTTTCTCAAGTTTGGAGACAGGAAAGCCATCGCTGAAAGTTTGGCCATTGGGGACATTGTGGAGAGGCATATCATCGACGGTGACATCGTTTTGTTCAATCGTCAGCCTAGTTTGCACAAGGTATCTTCTTGGCTTGAGCTTTTTGTGTTTGCTAACCAAGGCATAGTTGTCTATCATGTGTCATAGAGTCAGTCTGCAACATTTCATCCGTCATATTGATACTCAACGTCACAAAAGGTCAAAGTGAGACCGTGGAGGACGTTCCGCTTGAATGAGTGTGTCTGTGGTCCATACAACGCTGATTTTGACGGAGATGAAATGAATCTTCGTAAGTGAAGTCCTTCCGTTCTCCGTCCCTAATTCAATTGCCAATAGATGTACCCCAGACGGAAGAAGCCCGAACTGAAGCTCTCGAACTCATGAGTGTCAAACATAACCTTGTAACGCCTCGAAACGGTGACCCCGTCATCGCCGCCATCCAAGACTTCATCACAGCCTCCTTCCTACTCTCCCGAAAAGACCAATTCTTCGATCGTAGACAGTTTACTCAGATATGCTGCTACCTCGCCGATGCCAACATGCAGATCGACATACCTCCACCTACCATAATCAAACCTGTTCGCTTGTGGACAGGAAAACAGATCTTCAACGTCTTGATGCGCCCCAACAGGCAATCGAAAGTTTTGGTCAACGTCGAGTGCAAATGTAACAAGTGGGAGGAAGCCAAAGCTGCTAATTTTCCGCCGCGGCTAAAGCTTGTACCTGACCTTTCGCCTAATGACGGATGGCTGGTAATCGTGAACAGCGAAATCATGTGTGGCGTCATGGATAAAGCGACAGTAGGCAGCGGAAAGAAGAAATCGATATTTGGTGTCATTCTGAGAGATTATGGACCAGCTGAAGCAGCGGCTACAATGAATCGTTTGGCGAAATTAGCTGCACGGTGGTTAGGTGCGACCTTACACTTTTTGAAATGATCGCTGAAAGGATTGTCAGCCAATTTCGGTTTTTCTTTGGGCATTAACGATGTCATTCCTGGTCGCGAGCTAACTGCACAAAAGGACAGCCTGATCGAAAAGGCCTACTCGGTTTGTCTGGACAACATTGCTGAAGCCAAAAAAGGTCTCTTGAAGAACAAACCTGGATGCAATCAAGAACAGACACTCGAATCGGTCATTTCACGCACCCTGTCTGATGTTCGAGAGGCTGTTGGTAAAATTTGTATGAAGGAACTCAGTCGTCATAATGCACCCTTGATAATGGCTACTTGTGGTTCTAAAGGTCGATTTCTGTCTTGCAGGCTGGTCCACAAACTGACGCCCGTAGGTTCCGTAATTAATGTCTGTCAGATGGTTGCTTGCGTCGGACAACAAATTATTGCAGGGCATCGTGTCCCCGATGGCTTCCAGGATCGCTCTTTGCCCCATTTCCCGAAGAAATCCAAAGAGCCTCCATCCAAGGGCTTCGTCCGTAACAGTTTCTACACTGGTCTAGTGGCGACCGAGTTCCTCTTTCATGCGATTTCAGGACGTGAGGGTTTGGTTGACACCGCTGTTAAGACTGCCGAAACAGGATACATGCAGCGACGATTGATGAAAGCGTTGGAAGATCTAACGACCCAGTATGATCTTTCGGTGCGGAACTCTACTGGGGGCATGGTTCAATTTCAGTATGGCGGTGATGGACTTGATCCCGCACACCTGGAAAGTGATGGAGCTCCCATCGACTTTGAGCGAGCTTGGGTGCATTCGGCGGTATGTAGTCTCATTTCTTCCCTATTCCACCTGATTACTGAGCGCTAGGCCATTGGAGGCCGTGGAGGCCGTGGTCTGGTCCCGTTCGAAATAACGGAGATTGTGAACCAGCAACTTTCGTCCAAAAGATTCAGATCAGAATGCACACCGGCGTATCTTGCAAGCATTCGTGACTTTATTCAAACTCGTGTTGTTCGATGGCAGGCAGAGATACGAAGTAGCCGGGGAATGTTCGATGCGTTGGAACGGGACGAGGAGTGGGATGAGTATACAGACCTGTCGATGGGTGCATCTGGTTCGTGCTTTATCCCATGTTTTGCCATTGGCTGACCACTGGAAGCTGCTGAGAAGCGGCTCGTTGACAACAAGTCAAAGGTCACAAAAGCCCAACTTGAGACCTTCATGAATTTGTGCTGGATGAAGTACGTAAGGGCACGTATTGAGCCTGGTTCAACTGTCGGTGCAGTCGGTGCGCAGTCAATCGGTGAACCAGGAACGCAAATGACGCTCAAGACATTCCACTTTGCTGGAGTTGCATCTATGAACGTCACTCTCGGAGTTCCCCGTATCAAGGAGATCATCAATGCGTCAAAAGCCATTAGCACTCCGATCATTAGCTGCAAGCTTGTAGCTAATGACAGCGAAGCGTCTGCACGTATTGTGAAGGGCAGGATGGAAAAGACCCTACTTGGTGATGTAAGTGAGCCCTAATTTCATGAGCTTACCTCAGTTGCTCTAAGATTGCGAGTGTCCTGGAGGAAGCTTGGGCACCCGATTATACCTACGTGGGGATAATCGTGGACATGGACTGTATCCAGAAGCTCCAGGTGCGTAGATGTGGCGAATAGAATTACGGGCTGACAGACCTCTAGCTTGAACTCACTCTGGATGATGTCAAGTGGGCTATTGTTAATGCCAAGAAGCTCAAAGTCAAGCAAGAGGTATGATGCTATCTTTTTATGCTTGTACCAACTCTTTCTAGTCCATCATAGTGGTGCCGCGTCGCCATCGATTACGGGTATACGTTGATGGAGAGGACAAATTCTATCGATTAAGAGAGCTTAAACGTGGACTGCCTGACGTCGTTGTTAAGGTGAGCGAAATCCAATTTATGATGTAACCTTCTGAAGCTTCGTGTGTAGGGAATTCCGAGCGTTCATCGTGCAGTTATCAACATCAAGGATGAAAATGACTGGAGAGGCAAAAAGGGCGATAAAGAACTCCTTGTAGAGGGGTACGGGTTGCAAAAGTGTATGATCACCGAAGGTAGGGAGGCAGCATTCCGTTCTGGTATATCTTCTCAAGCAGCCTAGGCATCGTTGGTTCGCATACCTCGTCGAATCATGTCATCGAGGTGGCTCAAGTGCTCGGCATCGAGGCTGCTCGACAGACCATCATTAATGAGATCCAATACACAATGAAGCAACACGACATGATCATCGATCCTCGACATGTCATGTTACTTGGAGATGTAATGACCTACAAGGTACTTTTCCTTTGTTCTCGCCTGCTTAGTCTCATTCATTTGCAGGGAGAGGTGCTGGGCATTACGCGATTTGGTGTGGCAAAGATGAAAGACAGTGTGCTTATGCTGGCATCTTTTGAAAAAACGACGGACCATCTATTCGATGCGTCGGCCTTTGGTAAAAACGATAGTATTCTTGGGGTTTCAGAAAGTATTATTATGGGTAATCCAGCTGCAAACTGCGGGACGAGTCTGTGAGTGTGGCGCTTAACGATGCTTTCTAATCTGACTGTGACAGGCCGGCACTTGTATGTTCACCTCCACATATCAGCAAACCTAGAAAACTGCTGTTTGAAGCTGCGTTATAAGATGTATCGATGATCTATATGTATTTACCCGTCAGTCTGTACTTTTGTTTAGAGTAGGATGATAGCACACTTGATACATCAACAACTAGGGTAAACGTACAACACCAAGAAATTTGGTCTAGAAACCCCTTGCACGCCCTCTGGCACGTCCCCTACTGCGGCCTCTGTCTCCGGGTCCGCCTCTGCTGCCTCTTCCACGACCCCGGGCATCATCTTTCTTCTTATTTTTTGGTTTGGGCGCGTCGTCGACCAAGAGAGTGTCGAGCGGTAATGCATCTGGTAGAAGATAATAACGGATGTTGTTACCACGAATTGAAAGGGAGTCGAGAGATACTGGATCTCGGTTTCGCAGCGTCATTTTGACGGTTTTCAAGTGAGTATTCATTTGCATGTCCACGCCTGAAGGACTGTGAGTTGGGATGGTGCAAATTTGAGATTTGCTCACCGGTGATCGTTCCGTGCACGATTGAACCATTTTTAAGCTCAATCGTTACAGTTTCATTGTTCAGCTTCATCAGAAACCTGTTCACCGTTTCAAAGGCGGTCAGTCGTCCCAAAATCAATACGCACCGTACAAGCTTCATGGTTGGAAGGGAATAAACACAGCCAAACACCACGATCAATGGAGATGGACGTTGACGAGGTTCTAGTCACAATTCCGGGTCCAACAATCCCCTCAAGCTCTGCGACGATCACAACGGAGGAGTCGTATGACGTTCATCGCGAAGCTCATACTCCGCTCATCATCGACAACGGCTCGACAACTCTGCGCTGGGGATTTTCGTCTTTCGCTGCGCCTAACTACGGGCCTAATGTAATAACAAAGTACAAGGAAAGAAGAAGTAACAAGCCTCTACTGCTCTTTGGCGATGCACTCGACGTTGAGAGCGGTGCACGGACTCAGAGCAAAACTCCATGGGAAGGCGATGTCCTTCTTAATTTCGATGCTTTGGTGAGTACCAAGAGACCACTTGTGCTGAAAGAAAGTCAACTCGGTCTTGAGGCGTAGGAAAACGCCTTGGACTTTGCGTTTGTGCAGCTTGGGATCGATAATCCGACAATCGACCATCCCGTTATGATGACAGAACGTCTTTGCTCTCCGTTGCACTCGAGAGCATGTAGGTTTATTCTCCTGAGACACAGACTCGGTACTTATATTATTCAGTGACTTCCGAACTCATGTTTGAGCAATATTCGGTTCCATCGTTGACCTACACTGTCGACGGCATAATGTCGTTCTATCACAACAACCCTCGCACTGAGCCTTTTATATCCGATGGACTGGTCTTGTCGTTCAACACGGCATCTACTTCAGTTATACCTATTCTCAACGGTAAAGGCATCCTCAGTCATGCGAAACGGTTCGTTTACTGACGATTGCATACCACCTATTATTCACTTATCTTAGCATTCCTTGGGGTCCTTTGCAGGCATCCGATTATCTCCTCAAACTCATCCAATTAAAGTATCCCAACTTTCCTACTAGAGTAACCCCGTTCCAGTCAAATGTACGTATTTACTTCGCTCGTCTTCTGCTCGCTTTCAAACCTGGTTGCAGTGGATGCTTCAAAATCTGTGCGATTTTGCAGTCGACTACCCTGGCTTGTTACAATCTTTTCGTGATCCTCTTAACCTTCGTCTGAGTGAAAGAATTATCCAGTTCCCATTTGCACTCCCTGTAGCCGAAGAAAAGACGCAAGAAGAGCTGGATCGGATTGCCGACAGGAAGAAGGAGCAAGGGAAGAAGCTGCAGGAAATGGCTGCCAAGCTGCGAGAGGAAAAGGTATGATTCTCGGCTGTAGTGGATTGTGTAACACTCACTGTTCGCAGCTCGCTCAGAAAGAAAATGATCTGCAAACATTGTTGACCCTTAAAGAAGCCAAGGCATCGGACACAAAGAGGGAATGGATGGTACGAGCCATCCGGCATGTAGCACAGCACATTTCTTACTTCACGCAGCACAAACTGCAATCTGAAGGGTTCAATGATGAATCCGAGCTCGATGAGACAATAAAGAAGCTGGACAGTGACGTGAAGAAGGCGCGAAAGAAGGAAGCAGCGGCCGAGGGAGATGATCCTGTAGGTCTCCTCAGATTATTGCGATTCGATGGTTCCTGATCAAATGACGAGGATGAGCCTCCTTCTTTCCCTTTAGTAGATGTTCCTGATGCTGATGTGGGTATTTTCTGTTGAATCGTCTTTTTTCTAAATGTTTTTTTTTATAGCTCGACGAAGAAGGATTGAAAGAGAAGAAGAAGCAAAAGCTTATTAAAGCTGGATTCGAGGCTCGTGCACGGGCTCGGAAAGAAAAAGAACGTGAAAAGGAAGAGAGGGATAAAGAAGAGCGACAAGAAGAAGAGGAGAGAGATTTGGATCTGGATGGATGGGCACGGAAGAGAAGATTGGAGCATGAAGTATATTTCTTCTCAGTTGTGAGCTTGTGGCTGACTATGGTAGGCGCTTATGACTAGGATCAGGGAGCGAGCTCGCAGGAAGGCGGCTTTGAGCGACCGAAAGAGTTCTGCAGCGCAGGCTCGAATGAAGAGTATTGCAAGCTTGGCATCCGATGAACGAATCTCGAAAAAGAAGAAAAAGGTAGACAAAGGTTGCTTTTTGACTTGGTTCTGTGATCAGGTTCTTACCAACTTGCGCAGAGGATACGTTTGGAGCCAATGATGCAGACTGGGCCATCTATCGGAAAATTGCAAGTGTTTGAAGCTGATTCCTGTGCTGGGCTCATGTGCGATAGAACACTGCTGTTGCCTCTTCAGATGAAGACGAGGATCTTGAACAACTTCGGATCGTGGAACAGAAACTGTTGGCGCATGATCCGACGTTTACAGCAAAGCATACTCATGCGCATATATCTGCGCAGCGGTCTGCGCTTCTGACTGCGTTCAAGCCGAGATATGAGGAAGGAGATGTACAAGGCAAGAGATGATGGTTGATTCACATTTGGATATTAATCTTTACTCTAGGGGACACACGAATCCATCTAGCTATCGAGCGATGGCGAGCATGCGAGACATGGTTTTCACCGACCATGGCTGGGATAGACAGTGCTGGGTTGGGTGAAGTGATCCAAAACATACTATCGAGGTTTAATGAGGGGGATAAGGGTAAACTGGTCAAGAACGTATTCTTGACTGGCTCAGCGAGCCGGTTCGATGGATTGATACCGCGACTGCACGCGACACTGCGACCGATCTTGCCACCTGAGATGGCTATTGATATCAGGAGAGCTAGAGATCCGGCGTTGGATGCGTGGAAAGGAATGGCCGGGTTTGCTCAGACGGAAGAATTCCGGACTACGGGAATGACGAGGGAAGAGTATGAGGAATATGGCGGGGAGAGAGTGAAGCGATGGTGGGGAGGGAATTGGAATAATGGGTATGAAGCATGAGAGTTGATTTGTGTGTGTACATATGACAAGTGTCACTTGCCAGCAGAGTGTGTTGTTGGTGGCGCTCAATGTTGTTCCGAGCCTGACGGAAACTGGCCAGCGCCATGGGAAAGCGGATGAGTTGTGGCGACCCCGAGGATCATACAAAGGTATGTAATAGATAGGCTGAAACTCAAATGCATACGAGCTCGAGTGATAGGCGGTCAGAGTTCAGGGGAGACGGTCAGGGAGGTCAGGGTCGGTTGGCGGTCAGGCCGGTCAGGGCTACCAAGTTGCATGTGGAGGACGGGTAAAAATGTAAGCCAATCGCTGGCAGTGCCTTGCAACAGAAGTTGACGACCGAGATTAATGCGAAGTGTCGGAGCTCATGATCAAGTAATGATGAATTGATTATACTCTATATGCATATGGACACACAACAAGAGACCCAGAGAGAGAAACAAGGAAAGGGTAACGCAAAACAACAGGTATATGACAACGCAAGCAAGCAAGCAAGAATTAGAGAT
>QLOY01002159.1:0-13425 GCA_003313965.1 Megacollybia marginata
ACATATTCTGAATCATCTACCTCATGGCTACTTATTTACAACTGATAAATAAAGACAAATAAGATCATGTGATCTGTCAGTGACCAATAAAATTCTCATGGTCACACTGTCATTATTTTTCCTGATTTTTTGTGATTTTTTCCGGTTTGTTTACATCTGTTTATAATTATTTATGACAATAATATGATTTTTTATATTTAGAACTGCCAGAAATGGCAAGGCTGCAGAAATGCTATGGTCATGTGCTACATTGCATCTCACAAATTTGAAGTCCTCCTTTAATGAAGGATTTAATGGAGTATAGGCCTTTTAAGCCTAACTAATCAAATTAGACCTAGTAACCAGGTCCCTGGGTAGGTCTAATTAGTAGTTGTTTGTGGGACACACAGGTGGTTTCTTTAGTGGCTGATTTGACACTAAAGAAATTCAAAATCAGTCCACATATGAAGGTTTTCTTGATGCACTCCACCCGCATTCTGATCAACCGAATGACACTCAATCAGTACGAAACCATTTGTCTTTAGTGGCAAATTCGACACTAAAGAATTTCAAAAGCGGCCATTCATGAATGTGGATGAACCAGCATCTGATAAGCCAGAGCCTGATTCAGATGGTGAATCGGATGATCCAGATAAAGATGAGGAGGATTCAGATGAGGTTGAATTTGACTCGGTTGAGGTGATGTTTCCTGTCCCTTCAAACAGGCTGACTGACGTATCATTTGAAACAGTCAGATGGACTGATACCACTTGGGGAAAGTGGTCACCTTTTCACAACCAAGATCCAGCCTGGCAGTCAACACAGAACACCTGTTCTACATGTGTACAGTATGCCAGAGTGGGATCAACACTACAGCCAACGTCATGCGTCATTTGAACCAGTCCCATCACATCTCAAGGAAACAAACACTCAGAAACCGCCTGTTACTCCTAGCCAAGCAGCTGGGTCTGGAAGGAGTTCTCCCAGATATGTCACATGAGCAGCATCCATACTTGCATGGAATACATCAAGTGCAGGCATATGGATGTCCATATTGTCCTTGTGCAATGATATGGAAGAAGAACCTTCGAAATCATGTCAAAGCAGAGCACACTGACGCGAACAACTACAAAGCCGGAATCAACAGTTCTAGCAGAGGTTGAAGGCAAGGTGGAATGCTCTGCTTTATCAAGTCAATGCGCCTGTCTGCGAGGATCCTGATGATGAACATCCTGATGATCTGCCAGATTTCATCAAGTCTCGATTTTCAAAATGAAGCACCTGCCAGATGAACTTAGTGGGGGCTTACCTGCTAAGCTATCTGGTAGGCAATTGTACCAGAGCAAATGATGAAACTAACCCGGGCTTGCTATATCCATCTGTTTTGGCATTCAGTACCCCTTTTGGAGTGTGAGAAGTTGCTTTGACACAGTTTAATGTCAATTAGGTCATGCATTTGTTATTTTGCCTAAAGCAGGGCCAGACCCATTTGGCTGACCTGAGTATGTAACATATCCATCTGTTTGTTTTGTATCCTTTTTGGAGTGTGAGAAGTGACACCGACACAGTTTGATGTCAATTAGGTCATGCATTTATTATTTTGTCTAAAGAAACCCATTTGGCTGACCTGAGTATCTAAAATAGTACTGTGGGAACACTCTAGCCTAGTATGGAAGAGGTCAGGTGGTCTAGCTACTCTATCTGGGATCAGATGTAGTAGTATGGCTACAGCCATACAATGAGGCCCTGGCTACAGCCAATGCAAATAAATCTGTTTTCTTTGGCTATAGCCAGGTCAAAAGAAAAATGTATACAGGTAGGGATGTACTACCTGCTAAATACATGAAGGCTGCCTGCCTGTATTCTATTCTGCTATACCGCTACTCCACGAGCTTTTATACCTTTCCTACTTCCTCCAGAAACTTCCAATCACCTGACTTCAGCACTAGCATACGTCTCCCCTTCTGATAATCCTGATTCCGTTTCCTCCTGCTGAAGTAGCTGCCATGCTGCAGAAAGTGATGTCACCCATTCTGGATTACATGTCCTCGCGGGTCTGTGAGTAAGTCTGATTCAGCTGGTACTGTAGGATCTATGCAGAAATTCTGGACTGCTGTCCAGAGCAGTTTTGCATAGATTTTTGAGACTATAATAGGCTGTACCACAGCAGCCATGGCATGAATTGATTTATTTAAATTATATAATATAAAAGCCTATGCATAGATTATGGAACCTATATAATGTAGGATGATAATAGGCCTGCAATACTATATATATATATATACTACCTGATAGCCACTATATATAGTATGCTTATGCATATGTCACATGATCATATACCATAAGTAGAAAAGATACTACCAGCCTATATAATACTCATTGGGCGATAAGGCCTGGGGGGCGGCAGCCCCCGCTCCTAAGGAGCAAACTGCAGAATGTGAAAGGCACAAAGAAACAGATTGCAATTAGAAGGAGCATTGCAGATAAAGGCCATGATGTTGACAAGCTCTCTGCCTATAATGTGGCTGAGGCTAATTGGGTAGGGCAAAATTGTGACAAGCTTCCCTGGTTTTGGAGGATTGAGGAGGGTGAAGGGACAGGCAATTCTGAGATTGAGTTGAGCAAGAGGATGGAGGAATGTGCATTCTGTTTATTTTCTGGTCCTGGTGCCTGCTTAATGAAGTAGTTTACAGAGTGAACTGGCTCAGAGCAAAAGCCTGAGCAGATCGCTGGGTAGAGGAAGAACGTTTGGTCACCCATGAGATGAGCTGGACTGTTTTATGGTTCAGGAACAAGTCTGAGAAGTGGCAGGCGGTGTGCAAATCTTCTCAACCTGCCCACCTCAGAGCATATGCAGAGCAGCAGATGGCACAATGGCAATTCTTGGCAGACCGGTCCGAGAGGACCTTTAAATGGGCTAGAGGTAAGACGAAGGAGGAGAGGAAACGGAAAAGAGCTGACATTTAGCTGACTACAACAAGTGTCATTAATATTAGTAATATTAATAATTGCCACATCAGAGATATTAGTCTTTTAATATTACTAGTATTTCTTCAGAGTCAGATGGGATGTGTCACAGTGACTAGTTAGTATTAATAGCACACAAGTCTTGGATATAATCTCTCCAAGCTGGTTGATATTATTACTAATATCAGTATTAAGTTGGGATTCCAAGTCTGTTCGAATCACCTGATGATCCCGTTTCAACCGGCTAATTAGCCGTGATGGCCTGACCACTCCATCACGGCTAATTAGCCTTAATTCCATCAGCCCCCATAGCTCCCCACAAAGTAGTCACTTTGTAGCACGTAGAGTAGGGCAGGAACATGTGACATTAGTAGGTACCAAATGTACATACAATGAATGTGTAGAGACCATAATACACATGTATTCGCAGACAAGTACTCTATAGATACAAAGCATGAACTCAGACATTAACTGCCGTACCTTTGCTGTCAGTTGCGACAGCGACTACTTCCTCAACCTCTGCACTAATCTCGTTCTCGGCGTCCTCATCATCACTCTCCTCCACATCATCGCAGGTCATTGGTATGTTCATAGTGGAATTATAGGCGGCATTGGGAAGAGGTTGGATTGCACGGCCAGGTTCGAGGCTTCCTGTGAAGCCAGGCAGTTTTGAGAGTGCAAGCAGGTGTCGGCGATGGATGTTGTTGTTACAGGTACGAGACAGGCGATAGAGATGTATGTGGAAGCTCAATGTAGGGTGCAAGATTTCCTCCCTTGCTCTCTCCCCCTTATAAAATGCATCCATGGCTAAATGACCAGCTGGTGTGGCCCACGGCTTGGTAGAGATATCTTCACGGCAGGAATGACAAAGTAAGTCGAATTCGGAGACAAACGAGTATTGAACAACTTCCTCCCAGGCTAGTTGTGGCTTGGGGGGATTGAGTGCGGTAGCAGCCGCGTTGTATCGCTCCAACGCATTATGAACTGCCTGGGATCGACTCTTCAACGCCTTTGCTATGTGTTTGCGCATTTTATAGCCTAACAGAGCCATTGGTAGGGTTATGTAGGTTGCGAAATCACTCACCAGTGCGAGACATGTTCATCTTCATGAGTTCAAACAACCGAGCCACCACAAGCCCCTCTAAACGATCCACTGCAGACTGAAAACATTCTATAGCTGCTAATTCACCAGCCTGCGCCCACATCCCTGTATCAGGAGTCCATTGTTCCTTCACCTCTCGAGTAACTGCACTTCATGCAGCATTTTGTCGTGCTTTTCCAGAGCATGTTGGCATGCAGTTTTGATGGAATTCATCTTGTCCCGTTGTCCTGGTTGGAAGTTAAGGAACGTGGATAAAGAGGCCTTGAGCTGTTTCCTAGTAGTCTAGTGAGTCATAATAATACATCTCACCTACTCATAATCCTCCAGAGCCACAAGCTTCCAATAGTAATCAATTTTCCATTGTTCTTCAGGTGGTGTTGACGCTTTGCTGGCCAGGTAATCATATTTGTCCTTCAGCCAACTATCGAACATGGCGGCTGTAGCACCTGGATGTAGTGTTTTGATGGAGGGTGTAGATTGAAGAATCTCAAGGGCTTGCTTGTAATTATTCACTAAGAAGGTACCTGCAGTCGCATGAGAAGGCCGAATGCCATGAAAATGGGATGCACTTAATACCTCAAAAGTGTCCACTTCGTCCAGATGCTCAAAGTAGAGCCTGAGAGACTGACGGCGATGGAATGAGGAGCCGTAATGATACCCCCCAGCCAACTCATTGAGCCGAGCAAAGAATCTTTCACAACCCTCCAGGTCCTCTATGCCCATTCCTTTCACATATGTTCCCAGATTGACGAGCTGGCAGAGATGATTGTGCACATGACCGTGAAACAATCCAACAAGAGAAGTGAACATGAGGGCACGAGCCCACGGTCCTAGTCGACTTTGGTCAACCGTCTTGCGAAACTTGCAGCCCACATCATAGCCAGCTCTGATGCGTTCACCCAGATGGTCCAGTAGATGGGATACCACAGCAAGAGGATACTTCGCTCTAAATGATGTGAGTATAGATCAAGACGGCATTAAGTAGGAAACCTACAGCTCCCCACTGCGAACCATATCAGCTACTAAGAGCACGAATCCATGCCTGCAAAGAGACACAAATACACCAGTCTCGTCGTATATCCCCCAGGTCTTGGATGTCATGTCATGCATCATATTCTGCCAGCGATCTTCACAGCCGTTCTTCTCGTATTCGTTCGCAATCTGTTGAGAAGTCAAATTCAACCCAGAATACATTCAAAACCCTCTTACAGGCTCCAGTAGATCCTGCATATTTTCCTTCAACCACTCATCCACCTCCCTCGACAAAAAGTAATCCCCACCTCCAGCCCGTAGGTCAACATGTTCATTGACCTCACCCACAGATCCATTGTCACGCCGGCCTCGACGTAGGATTCGTTTGGTGGAATCGTTGCCATCATATGTGACTAGCATGGAGAAACGCAGTTGCTCTTCACCATGCAGCTGATAGGTGCATGATGGACATGCGTGCTGAAGGTGCCAGTTGGGACCATCGAAACTGACGGCTTTCTCTACACGAGCTCGCACACAGTCCAGAATGGCGATGTAAAGGTCAAAGCATATGCTAAATTGCCAGACGAGGTATGGTTTGATAGGTAAAACGAACGAAGCTCTGAATAGAGAGCTTGGGGCAGCGAAGTCGTTGGAGGCAGTAAATTTCCATGGTTCGTAGTGAGACTGCGACCGCAGGGCGTAGTGGTGCACAAGGAATAGCGCCGTGTCGAAGTAAGGCTACAGGAGAGGATTCACCCTCTAAGAATGAAAAGGTCAAGTCTGAATCACGAAACACGTCCACAACATGAATATTGAGGGTCTCGCACTCTGCTGGAGAATCAGGGACCAAGGATCACCCCAGCCATCTGCGCTACGTGAAGCTCGCCATTCCATGAAGACCTCAACCATTGCCTCCATATGTTCTTCGAACTCCTCAACACGACATTGAGTTCGATCATGGTGGGTACGTGTGTCTTTGCGAAATTTCCTGCACCAATCAACACACAAATCATAGCGAAGAGCAGACATACCTTCTGTCAAACAATAGATCCTCACAAAAACCTATACACATCTCCGCGAATTCACCACCTTCATGGCTGACATCCATGCTCTGGTTGCCCATCAGGATGGAATCGAATCTTGTTGCATCTTCATCATCGGATTGGTCAAAATTGAACAAGAAGGAGGATTCATGCTTGATGTAAGTCTGCATGTCTTGCAGTTGGTGACAGTGAGAAGAAGGCATTTCTGGTGAATAATGAACACACGAAACTTGACAAAAAGATAATATACTCACCAGCTATAGCAGCAGCTGTATCACGGTGGACAGCCCTTTTACGCTGTAACACTTGTGCATGAGACAATGTCTCGTGAATGACATTGCGACCACTGTATGCAGACCGCACCTTGATTCAGCCAGTAGTGAGTTTGGCCTTTTCACGACCCATGCCTGTATCATGTGACCTTGTAGATCCCAGGTCTCAACGTCTCACACCTGGGATGCTTAGACTGCTAAGGCCAAAGACATGGGGAACATATCTGCATGGTTGGAAAACACAGAAATCGTACGTTGTTCCAGATTCAGTCTCGCTGATGCGATCCAGCAAACCCTGAACAAAACTGCCAATGACTTGAAGCATACCCACTTCGGTGATGTGGAATCTACACCCTCTCCAATCTCTGCTATCTCAAAACCACAAGGTACAGCTCACTGTCATCCCCAAGCTCGTCCTGCATTGCTGAAAGCCACAGTGGCACATCTGCCTTCTCGCAGAACCATCGACCGTGTTGTACATGAAAGCATACCCTCTTACATTGGCCAGGGTGCTCTCACTGCACTCAACCAGTGCTTCAGTAGCTCTGATATCCAAACTCGCCAACTACACTCTGCTGAACCTGACCAGCAACATCGCCTTTTTGCCTGCTTCACTGCTTGCCCCTCCGATCCCTGCTCCTGTAGCCCCCTAACCTTTAGCATGTATACCTACTGTATCTATCCTTGTCGAATAATGAAATACTTGCTTTGACCTGGATAGACGCCCAAGGCGCTTATTATAAGTATATTCAAATTAACATATAAGTAGATTTAAATCAACAGTCTCTTATGCTTCCGTGAGCTTCGTATTATCATTGCACAACTGGTGGTTAATTACGAGCCCGAGAAAGGGCAAACATGAGGTGCCAGTCAAAAAAGATTGTTAACTGGCTTTATACAGGCAAGATAGTTGTGACATTAGCTTGACTTTGAACTTCACCTTCAACCTTCACCTTCAACCTTCACCTTCACCTCACCGGTCACCAGTCACCACTCGTTCATCAACAAACCAGGCAAATGTCACCCGCTAAAACAACTAGTGTTGCATCTCCAGCACCTAAAAAACGTGGGCGTAAGCCCCTTTCCGCTGAGGACAAGACAGAATCTTGTTGCAAAGGCAATCTCAATTATGAGCTTAAGTACGTATTTCACTGTTCTGAGTCATTACATTTTAATCTAACTATGGCCAGGAATCTTGAGAAGCGTCGACAAGCAGCTTGTGAAAGCATGCAATGGTAAATGCTATAATGCTACTGCTGTGATTACTGACCACATAGATTGCACGCAAGACGAAAGGAACTATCTCATAGTGAACAGATCCAGCTGAGAAATGTTCAGCGAGAATCAGAGGAGGAGTACCATGAAAGAAACAGGTTCACATTGCGTCTGAAAGGTGAACAGCATAGGATGATGTGAGTTAAAGAAGTATGGTCATTGGATTCTAATCTGACCATTGGCAAACTGCAGTCTGAAGGCTACTTTGCGGCCTATGATCGTCCCAGATGACAGCACAAATTGCAATATCCTGATCAGTATACTGAAAGCCAGCATACCTGGATGCAGATCAACAAACAGCTTAACGTTCCACTTACAGTCGAGATAGCAAAACAGAATATAGATAGGATCAATCGATGTAAGTAGACTACAGTGTATTGTTCCTATACAATGCTCAATTCTTGTACATACCACCGTGTTGTGATGGTTTGTTTGGAGACTCTTGTCCTCTGACATCATTTAGTGTCGCACCTGATCGCAATGAAATCACCTACCCAGTCCCACTGGCATGCAGTAGAGCTCCACGTCTTTCTGGTACCTACAGCACAAGCGGACCCCTCTCATCCGTCTGGTACATATAGCAATGCATATGTGTTTATGTATTCGCTTACCACTGATTTGCTGATATACTATAGGCCATGGGTTTGGGGGGCCATCAAGGTGATCCTTTTCCAATGGTGCTACAGTTTACAGACACAGCAGAGGCACGTAGGATCCATGGGATCCTTGCACCTCTTGTGGAGAGGTTCTATCAACTGCAACCCTCTGCTATGTCTGAGGCTTTCTGCGAGGATGCCACTTTTCAAGAGTTGTGTTCCACCCTGGATCAGCATTATATAGAGTTCTATGTACTTCTCAGTGTGTACCGTCCGGGTATTTATGTGAGCGAGTGTGTATTTGTTGTTATCAGGCCAAATACTGATCCATATGTCAGAGATTCTGCTATACAGTCCTTGAATAGCTCAGATTATCGCTCCTACTTCGCATTCCGCCATTTCCAGCAGGCATTCCTTTTCATGATGCATAGAGGTAGCGTGGCAGTTCAGGATATTCAGAAGGAGGCATTGCATAGTGGCCGTGAGCTCCTGCCCATGCTACAGCACTGTCTAAAGGCAATATCGAACCCAATGAATGCCTCCAAGCTGGCTCCAGCACATCCTGTTGCTCACACACCTGTTACTCCAAAATGCGAACCATCTACACCCCTTCGTCCTTGCACTGCATTCAAAGCAGTTCCTTCACCTGGTACCCCACCTGACCGTGTTGTACCTATGCAGAGATTGCAGTCGCCCATCAGGCTTCAATCACCCACTCGCTCCCCAGGACTTCATGCACCCATTGTCAACATTCACGTCAGTCCAGTCATAACAGTGCATACAAACTCACCTGGCCATCACAATTCCTCTCCTCACATCCTTGACCACTCAACGTCATTACCTACCATCCTCACTTCACCTCGTGTGAGCCCTGACAACAGATTGGCCCACCATATCTTGAACGCTGAGCAAGATAGGGTCGCAGTCACTGCCAATGCTCTTGACTTGGCCGAAGGGTTACTACTCAACAGCAATGTGGATCAACAGCAACGGGATGCATTATGGGCAGTGTTAGATGAACCTCTTCCAGTTGATCTTCTTGAAGATGGGGTCCTTGGCCATCTTCTTGAAGATGGGGTCCTTGGCCATCTTCAGGACAACTATGGTATTTCGCCGATGCAGTCTCAGTGGCTCTGGGACACTTATGTGTATGCCTTTCGCACCATCAGGCTTTTGGAGAGCTAGACAAATGAAGATTGTGAGGGTAATGAGACTCTAGAATATATGTAGACAGCTGCTTCAATATATTTCTTCATGCTCGCATCGCATTGTCATAGTCGCATTGTCACGTTGTGCTCAGAAGTCACGAGCATCTTTGTTGATTGCTTGTCCTCTCATGACCAGCCATATCGACAGAATGACTACGTTCGTGGTGACTATAACCCAAATCATTCAACATCTTCACAGTCATGTAACAACTTGACCACTCAAAATTGGGATCAGTCCATGCTGTCTCATCCGTCACAATACTCTTTCCATGGCCCAGTACACCCAATATCAGCTGCACCAACCCCTCCATCTTGGCCTTATAATGGTGACCATTGGTTTGCCAGGCCGTCACAACCTTCTCCGCAGTGGACTTCACCAGTGCCACAATATGCACCTACTGCATTATCACTATCATCTCCTGTGCCTCGAGCCCCTCTATGTCCTGTTCAGCCTGTACCACAGGCATTCCGTCGCAGTCTTTCACCCAAACAATCATCTGCAGTTTCCATCTTGAACCCTATAAATGTAAATGCTCTGTCCTCAAACACTGCGACAGAATTGCAGATACATTTCGAAACATTCACTCCCCCAGTCCCCACCTTGCCTGTTACATCAACTTCTGCTACTTCGACCTCCCCTGCCAACACCCCAGTGGCTGCAGCTCTTCTCAGCAGCTCTACAGCGTCTACTACTACTACTTTGTCTACTCCAGCCAATGTTCCAGCCACAACATCAACGCTGTCAACTTCTCTGCCATCAAAAGCAAATGTTGGCACCCCTCATGTCACGTCTTCTACTGGTACTGGGATAGACGAACCATTGGCAACTGAACCATTGCAATACTGGTCCACCTGGGCAGAACGCAACCCTGGTCTTCCAGTCATTCCTTCTCACTCTCACCCCATATCCCACCAGATTCGTATGTGAGAAACACGTGCAACGGTGTTGTCTGCATGTCAGGAACATCGCAAAAAGTTGACGGATGAAGTTGAGGACCTTCGCGAGTATCTTGACACTCGCTTTCACGAAATTGCAGAGGCACATGGCCAGTCCGTTCCCTATGTCAGGTATCTATTCTTTTTTTCCAGAGTAAACACAATGTCACCTTGCATAACCCATTAATGTCTCATAAGGCTGAGGAACTAAACAAAGGTATTGTCAGGCATCCACTAGAACCACATCTTACATAATATAACCTGCTGCCTTTGGGGACTCCATCATGAACCTAGCACACTCGATACTTCTCATACCCGTAGACATTAACCGATTGAGTAAATCAGTTAGTTAGGTTCTTCAACAACACTTGTCACCTAATAGTACTCCTTTCTGAGAAAATCCAGGACAATGGTCAATTGGAGAAGATTCCGGTCTTCTCTATCTCAACAATTGCATCTATGTCCCAAACTCCGATGCACTGAAACTTCAAGTCCTACAACTCCTACAACTCCTCCATGACCACATCCTCTCCAGACATTTTGGTCAAAATCGAACACTATCCAAAGTCCGGCAAGTCTATGTCTTCCCAGACTCTGGACTTATGTCCATGACTATGTCCGATCCTGTACCACTTGCAGAAGAAACAAGGCTCCGCAATGATACACCGGTTATGCAGCTAGACCTACAAACTGACAAGTACTACCTCCTAGGCTATCCTAGAAGTCCAAGGATGAGTATAGGTTCACTTAGAGTGTGTATGGTGTTGAGACTTGATGATTAAACACCCTCAGAGCTTCAAAACTCGTTACTAGCTATCAATCTGTGACTTAGCTGGCTATTGAGGTTAGATTACTGATTGTGCTAGATTGAGACCTGCAATTGCTTTAGGATCATTGGGGTAAGCAGAGATGAAATCCTGATGTAGTTGGTCCATGTCAACTATTACAGAGGCACAGAGGACAACTTCTTCTAGTAGTGTAGCTCGAAGAGATGAAGAAAGTTGATCATTGTTGAAGACTGGTTGGAGATTGTTGGGGTTGGTGGAGGCGAAGGTGGAGTTATCTCCATCTTTGAGATAAACGTGTTAGCAAGTCCAGTTTAGTTCCAAGTTTACCTGGACAAAACCAAATCTTGATGTTGAATTGGTTTAGGTACTCGGACCAACAGACCTGTCAATGGGTCAAGACTTTAGTGGTGGAGAAATACTCAATGTTCTTGTGGTCGGTGATAACATTGATTGGAAGAGGGGAACCTTCAAGATAATGTCTCCATTGTTTGAAGGTGCTGAAGATCACCAGTAACTCTTTGTTGTGAGTATCATAGTTGAGTTCTGCTCTGACAAAAGTCTGAGAGTGAAAGGCAATCAGATGAATTTCTCTGTCTTCAGCTTGGATGGAGAGGATAGCAGCAAGTGTCAGGCCATGCCCCTAAAAAAAGGCTTTTCTGACTGGTTATAACCACTTTTTAAAAAAGCCTTATAACCACTCCCACTCAACACTCTTAATCAGCACCCCTTTTAGTAGGAGCGGGCCCTTACATATATGGCAGGATGTCAGGTGCCCTATAAATATACAAGTGTGGCTAGCTACCAAAAATGGGAGGGTGGGGGCTCACACAAATACTAGCAAATAAACATTGCACTGTCTGGGGCCTGCTAGGATAGGTGCCTATAGGTCAGTGGGTCAGAATGGCCTGGGCAGGTAGGGGTGGGCTTGGGTGGTTGGAACAAACACTAGCAAACATTGCTAAACAAACATGCTATTGCCTCAGCAGCAGCATTTCCCCTGGCTCCCCTGCTGGCTTAGATATTAGATATATATATTGATAAAACTAACTAGAATACATAGATATCTATTTACACAATATTTTGTCATGCAAGTGGTGGGAAATGGCTGGATTCAGTTTGAACAGACAGATGTAACAGGATTGTAACTTTAGTGGGCCATCCCTTTGGGTGGCAGGTCCGAGTCCCAAACTTTGGTATTTAGATGTAGCTTTAATAAGAATTCAACTCAGCTTGGTTGTTTTTTGAGCATAAACAGCTTGTTAAATCAGGGGGCAATTGGGGGACAAAACAGTCTGAGCCGATATTGGTCAGATACTGACAGTCGACTTAGCAAGGCAGGGAGGAAGATCAATGACCTTGAAAAACACTGGACCCAGGACACCACAGGTTGTTTAAGTGACTGCATCAGCCAGCCATCAGGATCACGAGTTTGAATGTCATAGTGTCAAACTTATCAGTGCCCATACAAGGTCATTCTGACTCATTCATTTGTATATGCCATTTGTAGAGAGACATCAACAGGAACATTTCTACCCCAACTTGAATACTACTTCAGAGGAAGTTTGTATATCAATTCCTTTCTGATATTCTCTTCACCACTGACTTCCTCTTCAAAGTTCTTGGGGAAATTGCAGAAGCTCTGAGTAACCAATGAGTAACACTAACACACCCTTTCCCATTTTCATCTTCTTGGTGTTGAGGGAAGGAGACCCAAGTAACTAACCATCTACAACGTCAGGAGATGGATTTGTTCAGGTTAAATTATCACCTTTTTTTACCCATGTGAAGAAGTCACACCACTCCATATTCAACTGTTCAAGCTCGTAGCTACGCAGCCCCTGAGTTATTGATGGTATTAGAAAGTATGAGGGTTTATTTGTACAAATATCATTTTCCATGCCAAATCTATTTCCTGGTGCTCCATGTTCCATCAACCAACCATCAACACTCAATCAAAGTAAAACATCAAGATGTATATTATGGGTGTGTATGAATACATCTCCATGTTTCTCCACATACTCTCTCTGACTCACACAAACAGGAAATGTCTTGAGGGAAGACAGTCAGTGACATGTGAAGATGGGCCTGGTTGCAACAGAGCTGACAGCGCTCAGGTTGTTTTGCCCAATATTGACCAGTATTGAGGGTTCAATTCTTGTGCATCAAGGTGCAAGCTTAAGGCCTGAGCTCTGAGTTGTCAGATGAAGAGATGCACAATTCTCATGACCTCTCATGACTCAAACTTGGACTGTGGCTATTTTCCGTTTCTCAAGTGAGAAAATTGTTG